>BPLQ01011974.1:549023-565011 GCA_021605075.1 Caerostris darwini
AAGGATCTACAATTTATATATTTTCAAGTGTTTCATGGTTAGTCCCAGGAAAAAAAAAATAATAAATAAATAAAAAATGGGAAAGGGACTTTTTACAAATGCAGTCAGTGTACCTAACAAAGAGTAAATAGATTTCGCTATATATTTATCTCTCCATTAAAAAAACATATAAACTGAAAAAAAGAGAAAAGTTGAATACATTATTTCAAGATCAGGAATGAGCATAAATTGCATTAATGAAACTGAAAAATTATTAGACATACACAAACATCAAAAAAGTGAACAGCAAAAAAAATTGAGACAGATTGAAAAAGAAAAATACATGTATGCAAAAATATTGCAATGTGTAAAAAATGTTCTCTTTGGTATTTTTAAGTGAGAAAAAAATTATTCAAGTTTCAAAATTTAAAAAGCCTTTAGATATAAACATATTAAACTTATTTATATTTTTTTTTTAAATTAAAGTTATAATTTATTTGTTTATTTATTTTCTTAAAAATAAATAAATGAAAAAAAAAATTTCCAAACGATAAATCATTTAGTGCAAAAGTTCGAATGGATTTACTATTTTAAAAATATAACTTTGAATTAAAGTTAAAGTTAATTAATTATTTATTTATTTTAGTAATAATAAATAATTAACTTTAAATTTATGTTATATTTTTAAAACAGCAAATCCATTCGAACTTTTACAAATTTTAAATGATTTACATTTGGAAAAAAAATTGTAATCTTTATATTAAAAAATTTAATAATCAATAATTAATTATAACTTTAACTTAAAGATATATTTTTAAAATAATAAATCCATTCGAATTTTTGCCCTAAAGGATTTATCGTTTGGAAAATGTTTTTAAATCTTTTATTAAAACCTTTAACACGAAACAAGTATTCTGTAAATGTGTATTCACATTGCGCATTACAGCATTGCAAGAAAAACAACAAAAGTAAGAGTAACTATTGCATTCTTTACGATAGGTTGCATTTATTTAATATTTCTCTATGGTTGATTTTTATAATATTTCTCTAAGTATAATTTTCTGAAACTTAGCATTTAATTATTTCTAAGAACATTATGCAAAAATAAATGCTTTAAATTTTATAATTTTAGGTGCTACTAAAGTTTTTAAATATGAAAAAAATTAATCAAATCCAATCTCTTTTCAGAAAATATTAAGTTTCTAATTTCAAGTATGTAATGAATTTCTTAAAAGTTAATAATTAATTGTATACACTCGCCCAAAAGAGAAAAAAGGTGCTGTTTTTATAAAATAAATTAAAATTTATTATTTCGTATTTATCATTAATTTTAAATATATTTCTGTGCATGCCTTATATGATAAAAAGCTCAATGTCAAGTTTTAAACCCACATTTTTAAAAAGCATGTACTGAAAATATATTTTTATATTTTATTATTAAATATTATTAATGAATGTGAAAACAAATGTGTTGTATGAATAAAAATTTAAAATTTTAATTCATTTTATAATTTAATAGAAAAACATTTTTACTTGTTCCTTAAAATTTTAGTCGTCTTTATAAATTTTTTCTATTGTAAATTTTTTTTTTCTTATTCCTGATCAGATGTTTAATTCTTAATATAGAACGATACATTTTTGTTATATTTTCAAATCATATTATTATTGAATTATGGTTATTATTCATTTTATAAAAGTAATTTGCAATTTTTTAATATTTGAAAGCACAATTACAAATGTTATTTATTGAGATGCATCAAATTTACACATAATGAAGATAAACGATAATTATTAGAATATACCTTTTTTAATGTATATATGAGTAAAAAATTTCTAGGGATGCTATTATATACACATTATTCAAAGTAACGTTATCTTACATGACCAACCTTCCAAGGAATTTTTAAAAATGAGAATTGAAACAGTTTTTTAAAATAAATAATTTTCAGGAACTAGTGGAGAATTAGCGCAAAAAAGCGAATTTTAATTTGAATACACTGCTTTCCATGTTATGTCATTCCAAATTAAAGTTGTTTTTACATGTTTTAAATTTGAATATGTAAAATGAAATTAACAAAAATACTAAAATTGTTGAAGATAAATTAAAAATAAAATAACTTTTACTGATAGCAATTTAAGATTGTTTTTTATATGTTTATCGTTAAAGTTTTGAAATTTTAAATAAATACATTAGTTGTGGATTCTTAGAAACACATATATTGATGTCCATTTGTTACATGTGAAAGAGAGCTTTAGTTATATTTTGATATTATCACTGTATCATTTTCAGTTAAAACATCCCTCATCCATTAAATGCTTGTCTTTTGAATCAAGTATATTAATTGCAATTTTAAGAACTTTTACGTCAAATATTTGATTATTTTAAGGAAGCAGATTGGAGCAGATCCAATGTTAGCTAAGTAATAGAGGAATACTCATTAAAAATATATATTTATCGTTAAAATTTTGGAAATTTAAATAAATATATTAGCTGTAAGACTCATAAAAACACTTATTGATGTCCATTTGTTACTCGTGATGGAGGGCATCAGTTATAATTTGATATTATCACTGTATTATTTTCAGTTAAAGCGTCACACATACATTAAATGTTTGTTTTTTTAATCAAGTACAATAAATGGAATTCTAAGAGCTTTTTACAACAATTATTTGACTATTTTAAGAAAGCATATTGGAGCAGATCTAATGTTATCTAAACCACAGAGAAATACTCATTAAAGTATTTAAGAGATTATATAAAGAGTAATTTTACTACGGATTAAAGCAAATACAATGTTATCTAAAAAAAAAACAAAGGAATATTCATTAAAAGTTTTAAAAAGATTATAAGAAAAGTAATCTTACCTCTCCAATTGTCATATTGACAAATGTACTCTGACGTCATAAACTGGTTTCTGATAGAGGACTTCCCGACTCCATTTGAGCCCATCAACCACACGGTGTACTTCGGAATTGGTTTTTCCTCAGTCGGACTGGTTGTGGCCACAGGTGAGGTGGGACTGGATGGTGATGACCCGCCAGAAGCCGAAGCTGCATCGGCAGAGAACTCTGGAAAAGCACATTCAGATGCTGGTGAGGTAGGGGTGGAACACAAAGAAGCGGACCTGGACTTGGACCTGAAGGAGTCCCCTCTGTTCACTATCCCCTTCGACGTCACGCTGAAGTTCCTGACCAGATGGAAGTCCCCCTCGTCTCCTGAAGGAACAGACAGGGAGTGGCTGATGCTTGTTCTTGGATTAGAAGAGGCCAGTTGGGACCCACTAAAAGAGTGGGGGATGTGGGCCGAATTTCGTTTGGCACGCAAGGACCTTGATCGGGCCCTCGCCCCACCCCCGTTGGAGTTGCTCTGGGTGCTGGTGAAATGAACTGCTGAAGCCCTGCGATTGTTGCATGGGCTGGGACTCTTTGTGACCATCCTGAATCGTGGAGTGTCCAGTTTATCCATAGATACGTCTTTACTGTCCAGGATCTTTTCTGAAGATCTGCTTCTGGATTTGGAAGGAGATCTGGAGGAGCGACTCTGTTGATGAGTCATAGTTGAAAAAGTGATTTATTGGTCTGCTTTCTTCAACTAATGGTGGATTTATTTGAAGATCACTTCAGCGATAGTATATCTTTTCAAACGAAGTCTTTTATTGAAATATTTAATATGAGAAAAAAATTGGTAGAAATAATATTGAGTGATAGATACGATATCTTTTGAGTATAATATTTCAAGAGTTAAAATGAAATTTTTTCAAGATAATTCGTGCATCTTTGTTAGAATTGCAGATAAAAGTAAATATTTAAATTTTTCTAGGAATGTATTTTTTTCATTATGATCATGCAACTGAAATTAAGTTTTATGTTGCTTTAGTTATCAAAAAATAACTTTAGAAAAAGAAGATTTTAAATTAAATTAACCTTTTATAAATAAATTTTTAATAAATCACTCGAAATAAAGCACTCCAAAAACTTAGCACACATACATAGTCTTTCGGTCAAAAACAAGTTATTTTTGTTGAAAACCAGCTTGAATTTTTGCAAAAAAACAAAAAAGTTAATCCGGTTTCAAATCAGGAAATAAGTCAAACAGCGGAACACACAATCACAATCTTGAATTAAAAGAGAATGCAAAACAAAATAGCAAAAATTTGCTTTTTTTGCAAGGAAATTCTTAAGAAATTCAGTCAAACTTGGAAGCGGTAAAAATGGTTTTTAGATTTTTGCAGGCAATAGCAGAGCATGCGATCCTTAGAACTAAAATTTGGCATCTGTCCTACCGGTCCGTATGAAACAAAATTTCTTCTTTGCCACAACGCAACGCGCATGTGTGGAACTGACGTCACGAACCTTCACAGTCCAATAATCGTGCGTGACGTCACTCGCCCCGTTGAAGCCAGCGCAAGAAACATGGCTTTCGTCGCCGGGAATTGTTCTTTTTTTAATGGTTTCCCTCCAAACTGTTGACGGGTTTGAGTAAACAAAGGCTAATGTCCTTCGCGGACCTCGTTTTTCAGTCTTTGCAAAAGGGGAGGATGTTCTTGAAGGAGTGTCTGGGTTTTAGGTGCTTTCAGCTTTTATCAAAAAACAGCTGCTGCTTAAAGCAACGTTGGAGATAAGTTGGCTTTTAAAACTGTGTATTGGTGGAAGTGCTCTGTAAATGAACTTATGTAAAAATTAAGTGCTTTTTAACCAAAAGAGTTGTGGTAAGGCTTATAATATGACAGATTAGAAAAAGAGTTTTGTTAAAAAAAATTATATGTAAATCTTTCAAATATTTTTTACACGATATTTTCTGAAAAAAAGCAGACATTTTTTTTTATTTGCATGAGAGGAGTTGTTTATATATACTATCTTTATTTGTTTCAAATTATGAATGGCCATTGTGATGCCCTCTGGGTAATGCTGAATATTTTAGATATATCTGTTGTAGTGATTGCAAATGACCTCAGGTCGCAATTCCCAGCATAAGAAAAACAACATGCTGCTGAAATATTTTATTCAGTTACTGTTCACTTCTTTAAATTATTTTGCATTTCTTGCTTACAATATGCACTTTTTTTTTTTTTTTTAAATGTATTCATCTTTCAAAAAAGAAATTATTGTCTTTTTTTTTTTTATTTGAAATTGTTGTCATTTCTCTGAATAATGAAATTGTTGAATTTCTTTGAACTTATTCGATAAAACTCTTTTCTACATTCTACTCTCTCTCAAAACTCTCTTATTCTTTGAATTATGAAACTTTTGAATTTTTTTTATGTTCTTCAATAAAAATCTTTTCTACATTCTATTCTCTCTCTCTCTATTCTCTTTTCAAAACTTTTTCCTGGTCTGCATTTCTTCAATAAAACTTTTTTTTAACATAAAATGTATACATCTTCTTAAAAATAATTTTTAAAGTCATTAAAACATCTTTAAATAATTTTCTTAAACCGTGCGTCCGGTCTAATATGATTTCAGAGCGTAGGGTTGACAACCCTACCTCTTAAAAAAAAAAACTCCCCCTGGTTCGGAATCCGTCTGCAGACAGAAGGCCATGGCCCACCATGAGGCTGTCGCGCCATTGAAAAAGAAGATATATATATGTATATATATAACCACCATTCTAGGGAAATACTTGTGAAAAAGCATTTCAAGCATTTCAAGCAAAACATCAAGCATTTCAAGCAAAGCAAGCGGCGATGGTAGTGCCAACTCTACTATAAAAAGAGACTGAAGAGGAAGTCTCAACATCTCTTCTGTTCCTTCCGACTAAGGAAGTGCTTTCTATTTTATTACTACTCTATGGTTGGCACCTTCCTCTTCTCCTTTAGCCTAACGGAAAAATCTTCTTGCCTAAAAATTTATCGTGTCCAACCTTTTCATATATACGAAAGCTTTCTGTTTAGCTATCGCTTGCCAAATTTTGAATCCTGAATCTTTGGCTGGGGTCTAAATGTGCTACTTACCAGGCCACCCCTGTTAGACTGAATAACCCTTATTGCAATCCTTTCTGTGTAGAACGGAAAGGCGCCTGTTTGAGAAGATATTCAGAGGGTGAAAATAGCATGAGAGACCAGCGTTGAATCATCGACGGGATGTTGTTCTCTCTGTAAAATGGCCAGTGGACTTAGAGATTTCACGAGTCAATGTATAGAAGCTTATATGTCCAAGTGTGAGGACATACTCTCTTTCGAAAAATTGGAAATTTTTTTATCAGAAAAATTTCGCGTTGTTAGAGTAATCTTATTTTAAAGCGAGGGCTACAACGCACCCCACCAGCAGAAATAAAACTTTGATACATTCGTACACTTATCGAGTTCATCCCCCCCGAAAGCTCGGTCCCGCATTGCTTGTCGAGCTTTGTATCAAGCATCAGTGTGTCGAAAAGCTAACGTGATATCCACCAGAAGGGATTAGAAGAAGCACAGGACGTTAAGATAATCCTCCATATAATTCCTTCTGGATAATCATTCTTGTAATCCTTTCTATATACACCGGCTAAAGGAGTCTGCTTGAGATGGTAGACAGAGGGTGAAAACCTTCAGGCGCTACCTCTGAGAATATTAGTTTCAAATTTCTGTAGCATTGAAGACCAACTTTCAGCACCGAAATGATGTTACCACTGTCAAATGGTAAATGTTCTCAGTGATTTCTTGGATCGACGCATAGATATCCTGACATCTGGGCGGGGGGGGGGGGGGGGTTGCGGGATATTACAGTAATATTTTGAAATAACGGGACCAAATCACCTCAAAGTAAGAATCAAACCTTGATACATTCGCGCATTGTTGTTCTTGTTTCTTAACCCATTTGGTAGACATCTAGACCAAGGCCACGAACCCGTGGGGTCTCATGGTTGAAAGAAAAAGGCACAGCTTTTGTTTTGATGAAGCACCTGTAGGTAGAAGTGTGACTTGGCTCCGTGATTCTCTACAGTCATATGAGACTGGGACCTACGGCTTAAAATGGTTTCCAAACCATTTCAAACATACATCGCACCGCATGGACTCGATCCCGAAATCTATGGTACAAAGCTCGAGCGCTAGACATTCGGCCATTCAAGCCCAATTCGCGCATTGGTTGCGATTGCTACAAGTGATTCATCATTGGATACAAACTAAAAGATAAACAGCCCTTCTAGGACAAAAAGATTATAAGATAAATATCACATTTATCTATATAGTATTTTAAGACTATATAGATAAATAAAAGCATTTAATCCCACGTATATAATGGAAAATGTTTGCACATGAATATTCATACACGCTTAACGAGTTTCTATTCCAAGACATATCTGATCTTTCCGCATCTTTAAATCTCCAGAATTCTTAGAATTCACTCAAATATTTCTGGTAATCCTTTGAAGGATTTCGCCTGCGTTAAAGTAAACCGTCAACCCTTTGCAACCTCTCCCTTCCCCTCAAGTAGAAAGAATCAGAAAAAAAAAGATCTTTTGGCAATCCCACTTCCATCTGATTCATACGGAAACGAAATGCATTCCAAAATTAGCTCCACAAACAACAACATCCAGAGTTCCCCCTAAAAAACACTCGGTGGGTAATTTAGTTGATTTTGTTAAGTTGAAAAACAATAATAATTTGTATTTTTTTTATTTATTTAAGAAAGGAGGCTTGATTTAAGATGGCAACAAATATCGTCTGACGAGTGACCCAGGAAAAGGATGAGGAAAAAATATTGAGGCAGTTCCTCAAAAATAGATTTGAGATTATTTTTTACATTTATTTTCATTTTGCAACAACATGCACATTCTTATTTCAATAAGAAATGTGACAAAACAACTGAAACAATTCGTTAGAAGTTATTTGAAAGTGATTTATCGAGGCTGTAGCTGTCTAGAGGGAATTTTCAGTGTTTCATACAATACACAACATACGTAGAATAAGTTATCCCTGAAAAAATTCCTGGAAAGAGTTTTCTCCCTATATATATATAGATAGATAGATAGATAGATAAGTAACAAAGGCCTAAGGACAAAGTCCTATAGGAAGGTAATTTACCTTCTCTTATTGTTCATCTGTGGACTGTTCGTGGCATGTTGAAATAGAACACAAGGCCCACTGATATTCAATAACAAAAAAATAAAAAAATAGGAAATGTGGAGGGAGACAGGACATACTTTGAATATTTTAATGGACTGTGTTGAAATAATAGGGGAACATTGAATACGAATATTTTTTACAAAAAAAAAAAAAGGAAACCAAGTACTCCTTAATGGTCAACATATAATTACTAATTGCTTTCGCTAATTTGCCGTTTGCAACAAATTGCTTTTGATATAAAATTAATTAAAATTAATTAAAAAGAAATTAAATCAAATTTTCTGCTCTTTTAAAAAAAAATCTTTGAAAATGTTCGAGGAAAAATTTTTCAAGATCCTTCAAAAGGATAATGGGTAATAAATAATGGACGTGGAAAAAAGCCATCAATGTGGGCACATTTGCCTGGAGAAAGAAGAGTTTTTAAGAAATTTAATTAATAATCTAATCAATTAATCTAATTTAAATTGTGTATTAAAGCATCACTAGACACTACCTTAAAAAAAGAAATAAAAAGTAATAGCAATATGGTGATATGGTGATAAAGTGATGGTGGTATGGTGATAAATATCGGGTTCAATATAATATAATAGTATATAGTATTAATAGTAATAGTATATAGTATATAATAGTAGTAGTATATAGTATGTATAATATATTGTTAATATGGTATAGGTAAATTCGTTAAATATCGGGGCCTGATGGCCGAGTGACTAATGCTTTGGCTCTATGACTCCTGGGGTTCGACTCCAAGCGGTGCCATGGACGCTTGTAGTGGTTCGGAATCCACTTTAAGCCCTAGTTCCTGATCTCATATGACTGTACAGCGTCATGAAGCCTAGTCAGACTTCTCACCTACATCATTCCCAAACTGTATAAGGGCAACTCAGCTCTAGTCACAGTGATGTGGTGTAGTAGTAGTAGTGATCTAATATGACTGTAGAGCATTGGGCGTAGTGCTGACAACCCTACTCCGTAAAGACAGGACTTCCTAGTGAGGAAGTACCTCCAGATTTGAAACACAATACCAAACTTATTCGTCTTTTCTCCTGCCTTGCAATTTAGACTCGAAGAGCAAGTTATCTATTAGTATGTGCAAGCTGCATATGCATTTGAATGTAAAAGTTCTGAACGACACATGAAAATTAGTTCATGGAATTTGAACAGAAATTGAAAGGCACATTGCTTTTCTTGTCCGTAATAGGGGTGAAGAAAATGTTGCTGCGCTTCAATGGATTTTAATGTCCCATTCAAAAGGTTTAAAACCTGCTGTATGCCGACCACTTGTCTAGGAGGTAAGGGGCTTATTTTTCAAATTCAAGCTGCATCGTATAGGAACGACTGAACACTCGGTATGATACTTTATATGTGAACACGCAAGTCCAACGATGCACAGCAAAGTATATATATGTATATATATGTGTGTATTTTGCCTCGCTAGAATTAAAAACAAATTTTGAATTATTTTAATAGGCTAGTTGTAATTTATACAATAGCCTAATACAATTCTTTTGATACATTATCACTGAAATCCGTTACTTTGAAAAAAGTACTATTTTATAATCTTTGTAATACAGCCTTGTTTATTGCATTACTATTATTTTGTTTCGTATTACATACATGTAATACGAAATGCAATGCAACGACCGTTTTAGAGTATTAGAGAGTTTTTGCATGCCGTATTTTTATAATACGGTATTTTTTTTTTCTCCCTAGCGCGCATGCTCACAGGAAACATTATTACAGATACGCATGCGCAATTTCCTATGAGCATGCGCGCTAGAGAGAAAAAAATACCGTATTATAAAAATACGGTAGGCAAAAACTCTCTACTATCTGTAACTAAAGCCTTTTTTTAATGGTTACGGTTTCTGGGCGTTATTGTTTTATGGAATTTCGAGTGCCCCGTCTAAATTTGGGAGCTGACATTTTGACGCATCTCTTCCCACGCAAATTCCCTCGAGGGGCTCGACTGCATCTTTCTGACGTCAACTAGGTTGATAGAAAATCGATTTATATTTTTGGTTTATTTGTTGATAGAAAATCGATTTATATATATCCATTATATTTTTATCCCTAGTGCGCATTAAAATTTTCCATTTTTGAGAAGATATTTTTTTTTAATTGTTGAAACAATAATTGTGTGTTGCCTAATTCTAAAATCAATAAAAGTGAAATTTAGTTGCATGATTTCATGTAATACGTGGTGCAGTGTAGGGAAAATGTGTATTCTACGAAATTTTATATGTGGAACCTTTTATATAAGCTTTTTTTTAGAGCTTCAATAATTGTTTAATTTTTTTAAATAAATTTTTTTATGGCGTGGCTTAATGAACAGAGCTTAGAAATCTGACTTGGCTTCGTGTCGCTGAAGAAGAAGACCAATGCCTTCCGGGAGGACTTTTAAGGGAACTCCTCCGCATTTGCATATCCCGGAAAACTTCCACCAGGTAGTCTTACTCACGAGACAAGATGCTGAACGAATGCCATCGAGCCTCCTCGGTTTTTTTTTAAACGCGGATTGAACCTCCGCTCTAATGCTCATGAGCGGCGCGCGTTGTCACTGAGCCACGAGTCGGGCCGTATAATTCATAGTACCCTATAAATCACAAACGTATTTCCAACACGAAAAAATAAAAATTCTCGTATATTTTGCGGCCTATTGGCCAACTGGCTGGCGCTCTGACCATTGGTACCATAGGTTTCAGTGGTTTGGAATCCACGTTAAACTATAGATCCCCGTCTAATTAGCCTAAAGTGTGCACAAAATGACCGTAGAGCGACAAACCAAATCAAATCTTGTATAATTTGTAACAACATACTATATAAACAGCAAGCAATTCGCGCCTGTACCTCGACAATATCATATACCAATCAAGTTCTGTTCTTATATGCATGATAAAAAAAAAAAAAAACCACCTTTCAAGTTTTAAGAGCGTTTTGATGTTATAATTATATAAAATAATGGCACATTTATGAAGAATATAAGATATATACTTCAGTAAAGAAGATTCATTTAAGAATTATAGTGGATACAAAAGTGACGATATTTTCCGACGATATACGTATCACATCGAATCGATTTATTTGTATCGTATAATGATACATATACGTTTCGACGTTGATGGGCATCATAATTCATTATTAACTTGACTTTTTGTAAAGTGTTTTAATTATCACTTCATCATTTTTATTACTTCATCTCATGCTTTTCTCATCCACCTGTACAGACTGATGTATGATGCGCCCTGTATTTTGTCTGCATTTGTAAAAATCTGTATTCAATCAATCGTCTACAAACGTTATATTTCTATTAAGAAGACAGTTTATTTTTCTATTTTTTGACACAAATTTGTATCAATTTATTTTGGCAACTGGTATTTTTAGGTGGCGGTTTTACAGAACTGGATGTTCACAGATTGCACAAAGTGGCCTATAATCCCCACCGCAAATAAAAAGTTTTTTTTTACCCCACCGCAGTTTTTTTTTTTACCCCATTATTCGCAGATTGTAAGGTAAATAAAACTAGATGAAAACAGATAACAACGCCGATTGTCCATAAATCACTGAGGTGTTAATAAACTTTCTGACAGCCATTTTTATTTAGTTGATCTGTACCCAAAGATACACCACTTCGGCCTCGGGTTCGATTCGGAATTAGAATCCGGAGTGTAACAACCGCCCCGGAATCATCAGGGGTAAGAGATGGCCAATGACATACTTGGCAGCGGTCCCCCCTCCCAAGGACGTGTCTGCGAGACAACCCTCTCTCCTGTTCCTCCTCCCCTTTCCCCCTAAATCTCGTCTGATGAGATCTTGATCTTGATAAACAAGGTGTTCACAACAGTAAGCCAGTCATTATTCCAGTATAAAAGAACAAGGACACAATTTAACATTTAAGAATTTGTTGTTTTGAATTCAATTGTTCCAAAATACTAATTTCAATTTCAACTGCTAAAATATACGTTTAATCGATGTTATGAAATTGTTTTAGAAATTAGTTTGACAGCTAGTGATGTTTATAATTTAGTTTGTTTATCGGAATTAATCAGATAAACCTTTTTAAAAGTATTCTTTTAAGCGCTGAATATGCAAGATTTTAGGCTAAAATATCGCCATTTTTTATCTATTAATAGCTATGATTTTGCAATTACATATTTGAGTGGGTCATCTGAACAGCAAATCTTCTATAAGAACCTATTATTATGATATAGAGGTTTCTAAACTTCGCGTAGCGGTCTAATGGTCAATTGGCTCTGGCCTTTGGTAGCACAGGCTTCAAGTTCCAATCCTGGCGGGAGCATGGATGTTTATGAGTGGTTCAGAACCCATGGTAAGTAGTAGGTCCCTATCTAATTTGCCTCAAGTGTGAACAAAATGACAGTAGAGCAACAAACAAAACCAAATTTATATTACGTGAAAAAGGTTTGTGATTCTTATTAACAATTAAATATGGCATTTGCTTTCTGAGCGAAACAGCTGGTATCATTTACTACTTTGGATTTTTAGGTTAGTTTTATGTATAATTCCTGAATACAGCACAATTACCTCTAAAAGTCCCCCCGGAAAGTAACCTTATCGCTCATCAATGGCTGTTCGGAATATAAATAGCATGTATCCCGAGACAAAAAAAAAAAAAAATGGCTATCATGCCCTGGTTGGTTAAAAATCGATTACAACTGAATAATACTTTTCGGTGAAAGAAAATAGGTTTCATCTTTACCATGCTTAAATAGAATTGCTGTAAAAGCAATCAAGCGAGGTTATATATATATTGTACGTATTGTATACTCAAACCCTTTTACAACCGACATGTAATACCTCCGGCTCAAACATTAATATTCCTCCTGAAGATTTAAGAATCAACTTAAAAATGATCAATTGGTTTAAATTGAAATTAAACTTATACCATCTTCTACAGGACTATTCCAATAAATATCCCGTCTTTGATAACATAAATATAGACCAATTAGTGTCTAAGCTTCAAACAGATATATTCAGGACTACTATTAATTCCCAAAAGATAAAAAAGAAAACACACCGCAGAAATGCTGTCTGGTGGACCCCGCAGCTAAGATCTGAAAGATCCAAGACCAGAGCCTTGAGAAGGCTTTTCAAGAAAGAGAGAGACGTTGAAATAAGAAAAATTAAAGAACAGCAATTCAAAAAACAACAAGCTCGCTATAAAAAACAAATTTTGGACTGTAAACGAAGATGTTTTAAGGACTATGTTGGAAAAATTACAACAAGCAACATATTCGGCAAAAACTTTAATTTATTAACTAATAAAATTAAATCGTGTACTGCGTATATTCCAATTCTTAAAGAAAATAATACTTTTACATCCTCCACTGATGATACAATTCAAACAATTTTGGAATATCATTTTCCTTTAGCCTTATACGGAGGAAGTGTTTCACCTGTTTCTCAGGATAATTTTAGCTTTATTCCTATGTGTAGTAACGAAGTAGAAATAGCGTTGGGAAGCATTAAACCTAATAAATCTCCAGGGATAGACAATATCCCTGGTGAAATTATAAAAGAGATCTTTTTCGCTAATAAAAGTTGGTTTATTTCATTTTTCAATTTTTTGTTAAGCAAGAGCGTATTCCCTGTTCCTTGGAAAAATGCCAAAGTTATACTAATTCCAAAGCCAGGGAAAAATCTCTCTGAACCTTCCCACTATAGGCCAATCTGTCTACTGTCAACATGGGGGAAACTCCTTGACAGAATTATAGTAAATAGAGTCACTTATCATCTTGAAATTAGAAAATTTTTCAGTCCAAGACAATATGGGTTTAGAAAAACAAATCAACAATTACTGCTACCCAAAATATCATAAATTACATAAATGAAGCAAATGCTCAGAATTATCTCACTTGTCTGATATCTATAGACATCAAAAATGCGTTCAATTCCATAAATTGGAATATCTTAAAGGAGAAAATAAATAATCTCCCTTTGCCTTCCTATCTGATTAGAATTCTGTTCGATTTTCTATCTGACAGATCTATTAATAGTAATAATAACAACTTCTCTTATAATATGGGTGTTCCTCAGGGTTCCTGTTTGGGGCCAACCCTTTGGAACATCTTCATAAATGATCTTCTGGAAATAGACTTTGGCGATAATGTTATCATACAGGCTTTTGCTGATGATCTAGTTATTTTGATGAAGGAGCGAGCAACGTACCTATTTAAGGATAGTAGTGTTCGTCCTTTGAATTTACTAAATGCATGCATTAATAATAATAATCTACATATCAACTTTAATAAAAGCAGTTATATTATTGTTTCCAATAAAAAGTTTTCTCACATTCCTTCATTAAAAATTGATAACTATAAGCTTTCATATGCAACTGAGCTGAAATATCTTGGCATAATTATTGACAATAAATTAACTTGGACTCCGCATTTAAACTATGTAAAAGATAAAATTAATAAAGTACAAAATAAATTGAATAGGTTTTGTAGATCTACCTGGGGTTTAAATCCCAATGTTAAGAAGGAAATCTACGATAAAATCCTAGAAAAAATTATTACATATGGTTTTGAAGTGTGGTTCAAAGGAACAGTTAAGCAAAATATTAAAATTAATCAAATACAGAGAATTGCCCTAATAAATGTCACGAAGGTATATAAAACGGTTTCGACTGACGCTATCAATACACTTGCTGGTATTCCGCCCCTTAGTATAAAGCTTAAAAATCTTCACAGTTTATATAGGTTAAAAACCTTTAACTTGGATTTAAGTATTGGCGACAAAACCTTTTCGGTTGAGGATCTGGAGGACTTTCAATCTATACGACCCCCTTGGAGGGCCAGTCAAATTACTTTCTATGATTTTTCAAATGACTATCAGAACTCAATTTTTACAGATGGATCGAAAAAAGACAATAGAGTTGGTTTTGCTTTTGTTCACTTTTTATATGGATTAGAGCATTATAAAGAAGCGATCATGCTTCCATTTTTTCTGCCGAAAGAATGGCAATCGAAAATGCAGTTAGATATATAAAAACCAATAATCTAAATAACCTCACAATAGTATCGGATTCTAGATCCGTACTTGAAGCCCTAAATAATGTAAATAATAGTGACGAATATATCTGTGAACTAAAAGAGAAGTTAAATTATTTAAAAAATAGAAACATCAAAATCGAATGGATTAAAGCCCATGAAGGGTTTAAGGGGAATGAACAAGCCGATAAATATGCTAAAGAAGCGACCTTAAAAAATAATATTGACGTACATCTTAAATTTAAAATATCTGAGGTAAAGAAACTTCTACGTAAAAACATAGACAGGGAATGGCAGCAATACTGGACTAATTCTTCAAAAGCTCGGGCTCTATACGAAATTTTTCCTACAATAAATAGAAATAGAATATGTGGAGATTTCTTCATAAACCAAATTTTAACTTCACATGGTGTGTTTGCGTTATATCAATCTAGAATTTTCTCCAAGTCCTGCCTATGTCAATGGGGCGAAGCAGAGGAGTCTAGACAGCATTTAATTTACAGCTGCAAAATTTTCAACAAAGAGTGCGAAAATTTTCCCTCAAATTTTCCTCAACTTTCTATAAGGCGACTTTTGAGTTTCACAAATGTGAGAAAAATACTAAAGAATATTTTACAGAAGAGACTTAAACAGAACTTAGAAAATATATAAAAAAATATATATATATATAATAATAATAATTCTTTATAATAAATGTATATGGCTATTTTCAGCTATCTTTTTTGTACAAATTTTATGAGACTTTTCCTTAATTTAGTAGAGTAGATTTCTACCTTGTATTTTGAGTATATTGGGTAAACTCCTATTTTATATTTTGTGTAATTTCCACAAATATCTTTTTTGTTTTCTTTGTGGAGAAAGTGTCTCTGCTTTGTTTTGTAATTATATTTTGTGTTCTTGTTTTCTGTCATTTCATTTTTTCTAAAAAAAAAAAAAAAAAAAAAAAAAAAA
>BPLQ01011974.1:565021-575331 GCA_021605075.1 Caerostris darwini
TTAAATAGAATTGCTGTAAAAGCAATCAAGCGAGGTTATATATATATATTGTACGTATTGTATACTCAAACCCTTTTACAACCGACATGTAATACCTCCGGCTCAAACATTAGTATCAAAATGTTGTTACCAGAGTTTAATCCGAACGAAACCGACAGGCCATTATTTTTTACTTCATTTGAAAGACAACTTACTTTTCAAAACGTAGAAAAGGTCAATTTGTCCGCATATTATCTTGGAGCCCTACCTAGTGATATTGCATAACTCATTCCAAAAGAACCTGAAGCAAAAGCTCAAGACTTTGATTATATTAAATAAGTTCATCTATAAAGATTCCGCTGAAAATTTTTACCTTTTTAGTGCTGAAAAATTTTACCTTTTTGCCCCTCTCAGAAATACAATTGATAACACTTGGAAAGATTATTATTTTGAGTTCAAAAAAGCTTTGATGGTTGATTAGAGGGATTAAAAATTCAAGACTTTGATGAACTTAAAAATTTGAGGATTGTCGACCAAATGAAAAAAGTGCCCACCAGAAAGGAAATACCACTTTTTGGACTTTGGTGTGATTAGTTCCCCCTTGAAGACTAAATTCAGAAACTTGATAAATATTACAATCCTCGAAAGAAAGAGCCACAAGCAGATGTCAAAAAGTTTTCAAAACGATCAATGCAAAAACCAAAAGCAATTCTCATCCACTTGAACTTATACAGTTTTTCCAGAAAATCACCCAGCTAGTGTCTCCGAAATTTCAATTTGTAACGCATAAGCAGGAGTGTGTGCTGATGCTAGAGCTACACATTCTGTGGCTGATGAGAAACTATATAATCTAAAAGAAACTGCATTTGAATAACTAACAACTGGCATGGCACTTGTAGATGGTCGAATTCAAAACTGACATACTCACATTACATCGTGAACATTAGTGTCCAAAGAAATATTATTCCAACAGAAACTGTATTTAAAACTCCTAAAGGAAATCGTACACTTCTTGGTACAGATTTCTTAAGAGCAGCAGAGATCATCCTAAATTTACATAGATTTGATTTGGTTTGGTTAGTCGCTCTACGGCCATTTTGTGCACACTTTAGGCTAATTAGACCGGAACCTACAGCTTAACGTGGATTCCGAATCACTGACAAACATTCATGCCACTGCCAGGATAGATTTCCATAGAAGACAATTTTATACTCTCTATGAATTTTTCTAATTTCTATGAAATTTAATTTATTATTTTAATATAATTATATTTAATTTAATAATTTCAATACTCTTGTATATTTCTACTTTTATAAAAAAAATGTCTTTGAAATTATTTAAAAAATCAGCTATGTAAGCGCTTCTTTCATCAATATGACAGCTTCCATTGAATGCCCTCAGAAGGAACCGATATGCTTTGTATGAAAAATGACATTGTTCTTACCTGCACTGATTTTTCTGTAATTAGCATAATTAGTTTGTCCTTATGTAACTTAATGTGAAAATCAAATATTTGTTACACAAACTGGTCTTATCATTGTAACCTTTTCTACACATGTAATTAACACTTATATGGGCTAAGTCAGGAACTTAATTTGTTAACTTATTGAGATAACTTCTTATTATTTCTCATTACATTTGTAAAAAAATCAAAATTCCTTTTTGAACATTGTTATTATAAAGTAACCCCTTTTTAATTGGACTGCCCTTCGTGTGAATTCTTGTTTTTAATTAATTTCCAAATTTTTATTAAAATTTCCAAGTATATTTTTTGCTAGAATTTGCTAAGAAAAGAGAGCTATCGGAAAAGAAGAGAGGGAGAGAGAGTCTTCTCAATGATAAAATTAAATTGTAAGATAAGCAGTCAAATATTTATTTAATTATAAATAAAGACTGGAATAAAATTGTTCCCTGGCGAAACTAGAGCACTAGTTAAAATAAAATTTAAAAAAACACATTTAAATGTTTTAAAATGTATATATTTAAAACTATGAGTTCATTTTCTCACAGCATGTGAAAAAATACTTTTAGTTAAGTTCATTATACTTTTTATTACTTTTTTCCGCAAGAATTTCTGCCAAAAGAAGACTCACAGAGGGAAAAAAAGTGTCACTTGTGCGTCGTCTTTTAAGAAAAAAAGAAACTTGCACCTCTTCCGCACATTCCAAGGTCATTTACTAATCGGGTGGCGGCTTCTTTGAAGTGCCGCAACCTCGTCCTACCTCTTTTTTCCTCGTCTCTTCTTTTCTATCTCTTTTTTTCACAAAGTTTTCACGTGAGTTTTAGCTACATTAAGTATAATAAAAGGTCACACTGAAATGATATCGCACTAATGTCAAATGCATTTTGTTTCAAAATAAGTAGTCATATTTTTAGTAATTAATTTAATTAAACATAATCATCAGAATTGTTATAATTAATTAAACAGTTTTAACAATTATAACAGTTCTGTTTTAACAATTATAACAGTTATTAAACAATTTAATAACTGTTATAATCTAAGAATATTTTTCATATTCTTTGAAGAAATTGCATTGAAGTCATTTCATTGTTTTTAAATTTTTTGCTTATTTAATTCAGATTTCGACAAACAAATCAGCTTAAAACATTGCAATTTTTTTATGCATTAAGCTTAAGAACATTAAGCATTGCATGCTTCTAATGTTCACCATTTTTCCCACCTAATTTTTCACCATTTTCTTTTCTTCTAATTTTTTACCTTTTTCCCTAATTTTTCAACATTTTTCTTCCTAATTTCTCAACATTTTTTTTTCTAATTTTTCACCATTTTCCCCCTAATTTTTCACAAATTTTTTCTAATTTTTCATTATTTTTCCCCTAATTTTCATCCTTTTTTTTCTAATTTTTCACCAATTTTTTTTAACTTCTAATATTTCATCAATTTTTTAAAGAAGAATCAAGATATTACAATGCTTGAATTTTCTTGGTAATCAGTAGCAAAAATTTTAGCTTCGAATAGTAAATATATATATGTGTGTGTGTATTGGCCAGAATGGACGACACGCCTCAAAATATATATTATATTTATGAACACATGAGAAAATTTCCTTTAATTACTTATTATTATGATAGAAATTATTAATTTTATTTTTTAAAACACATTGTGCATACATCTTCAGAATGAGTTTTAATATATTTTGTGTGGGAACCTTTGTTTTTTCGATGTAGCTTGGATAGGATCAGATATGCAGATACACAATGTTTCGTACTATTTTGATGTAATTTCTAATTATCCACACTTGTTTGATAATTTTTCTTAATAGATAATTTTTTTTATCCTATGCCCATGTCTGATCTCTTTATCATTGGTCCATGAGCAGAATGTCCATGAGTAATGAATAACAAAAGCAATCACTAAAGGCACTGAACATAAAAAGGGAAACGGTCAAGAACAGTAGGTCATATGATGAGATGCTCTCCAGTCATGGACACGCTATCGCAGTGGGCAAATATCTACTATATATCAGCCAGTCCTATTCTATACACGGTCCGTGACAAATTTAAACAGGACACGCTGACCACTCTAAGCAAGGAACTGGGAATTATTGTTCAAAAGGGATTTCATTTTTTCTCAGAAGGCTTCTCTCTATACAGGTTGAAACGACTGGATTCAATAGAGAAAGATATATATCGCCTTATATGACGCAAAGGCAAAGGAGGATCAGGTTGCGCCATCCATTCTTGGCCAGCATATCAACCTACTTATTTCCATATATCCCGCAACAGCTTGGAATCCACTACAGAGCAATGAATTTCCGGTGTTCAGCAGCCTATCTATTTTTACTATTCAGTTCCTAGAAATCTCACATTCGCAGTGATTGGGAATTGTCAAGGTCTTAATTGCCATCCTGGAATCAACAATAAATTAATAGTTTAAAAAAACTAAAAAATACGCTTTTAGAGTGAATCCATCTAAAAAGTAAAAAATAATTGTTAACATAAGAATAAAATGACTGATGAGAAAATGAATGTCACTGTTCTAAAAGCGTGGGGTGCTCGATATCAATGGTTATAATTTTTCACTAGTTTTATTTCGAAATGCAGAGGTTAGTTTAAAAATGTCATACAAAGCACCCCACGCTTTTAGAACAGTGACATTCCTTTTCTCGCCAGTCATTTTATTCTTATGTTAACAATTATTTTTTACTTTTTAGATGGATTCACTCTAAAAGCGTATATAATTCCGCTAAGTTTACATACTTTTTACCCACCGAAATTTTCGGCCAATAGGAAGAGCGCAATTCGACATGATCGCACTCCTATGCCTTTGAGATCCGCCTCTTTTCAGCCACCGAAATTTTCGACCAATAGGAAGAGCGCAATTCGATCGCGGATATTACTGAATTTCTACCCGGGGTGAAAGACAGCTGGCAATGGGCGTACCGGTTACGGAGTTCCTTGGTGGTTTTAAGAATCACAAAACCTCCACATCTTAAATTAATTAAAACATTAGCATTAATTGTAGTTTCTTAAATTAATGAATAGAAATAATTAAAAATAAATAAATGAATTTAAAATTTAGGAAAAACATCTCCTGCTTGAGAACAGTTAAAGCAGGAGATCGAAATAGCTAAAGCTGTCGGTACAGTTAAGAGTCCGTTGACGATGCCCAAAAATAAAAAGGTTAAAGTTAAAATGAGAATTTTAAGATAAAAGTAAAATAAAACAAAAGGAATTAAGATTAAACAAAATAATTATACAAAATAGGTAGGTTTTGATCAGTTGACTGATTCGCCAGTAGATGGCGCCATCAGTCCCAAAATCGAGCCGAAAGAGTCAGTTACATACAAACATACAGGTGAAGCTAATAAAAGCGTATTAAAAAAGACGATATTTTCTTTTTCACACTTTTTCCTACAGATGTATTTTGTTTAAGGCCAATGAAATGGCGGCTATTTCACCATCAAAGTTGTCAAAGTGCCTAATTGAGAAAGTGAAGTGGATTGCACTCAGCCATTTTCCGTTTTGAAATTACCCAGTAAATTATCTTTATCATTATGATCAGGAAAATTTCCGGGTCAAGGACCAATACCCCATGTTTTCAAATTATTTCTTAACAGCTTTGGCAAAGAACTCCATTATACTGAAAGTGAATACACTGGCTTTTGGTGGTTTGGTCTTTGGTAGCACAGGCTTCAGATTCAAGTCCTGAAGGTGGCATGGATGTTTATTAGCGGTTCGGAATCCACGTTGAGCTGTAGGTGCTGGTCTAATTAGCCCAAAGTGTGCAAAAAATGACCGTAGAGTGACAAATTAAATCATCCTTATGCATCCTATGTGCTATGTTATTTGTCTCTCTTTGCCTCTTTGTCCTTATTATTGTCCTCCTTATTTTTCTCTTGTCTCTCAATTAAAGCATATTTTCTGGGTACATCTTGTGCAAGATATATATATACACTCAAGAGTCAAAACATTATGACCACCTGTCAATAACGAGTTGGCCCACCTTTGGCGCGGAACACAGCTTCAGCCCGCCTTGGCATGGATGCCACAAGTCCTTGGTAGATGGCCGGAGACAGATGTTTAAGCAACGGTCACGCAAATCCGAGATATTGCGAATTGGTGGTCTTTGAACTCTGAGCTGCCGTCCCAGGACATCCCAAATGTGTTCTATCGGATTGTGATCCGGTGAGTTAGGCGGCCAGGACATTAACTGGAATTCAGCATCATGTTCTTGGAATCACTCCAACACAATTTTAGCCTTGTGACAAGGGGCGTTGTCCTGTTGGAACATTTCATTTCCAGCTGGAAAAACAGAGGCCATGTAAAGATGCAATTGATCCGCAATGATGTTCAAATACCCTGTAGCATTCATGGTCTGCTCTACCACAACCACGGGTCCCAGAGACGCCCAAGAGAACGTCCCCCAAAGCATAATACTGCCACCACCGGCCTGTGTATGACCTACTGTACATTGAGGGAGCAACTGTTCGCCTGGAAGACGGCATATCCTGACACGACCATCGACGTGATGAATGACAAACCGTGATTCATCTGACCAGGCAACTCTCTCCCACTGATCCATGGACCAGTCACGATGTTCCCGGGCCCAGCGTAGGCGCAGTTGGCGATGACGCTTGGTCAACAAAGGCACACGAGTGGGACGTTTGCTGCGTAGCCCCATATCCAACAGTGTCCGCTGAACAGTGTGCTCCGATACTATTCTACTTGGCCCTGCATTATAGTGTTCTGTCAGCTGAGCCATTGTCTGGCTCCGGTTTTGCTTCATCATGCGAGACAGTCTCCGACGACCTTTTTCATTGATAGCGTGTAGACGTCCAACACCCTGTCGTCTACTGCTGGTTTCACCATCATTCATCCACTTTGCATAAGTACTAACTACTGTAGATCGCGAACAACCCACGAGTCCTGCAGTTTTTGAAATACTTGTTCCGAGTCTTCGAGCCATTACAATCTGCGCTTTATCAAAGTCGCTTAGATCCGCAGCCTTTCCCATCACACACAGAAGTAAGTGAAAGAATGATTCTTCAGACTCTTCAGCAGCAGTTAAATACCACTTCCACCTGATCACGTGCCTTCCACGTCATCCAGGCGAGTTCATTGCAAAATGTAGGGGTAGTCATAATGTTTTGGCTCTTGAGTGTATATATATATACATATATATAGTTTGCGCGTGTGTTCGGTTGCATAAACAGTGCTGGGTTAGAATCTTTGTTTCCAGAACGTAAGAGTTGCATAAAGAACAAATACCTTTGTGAACTATACCATAATTCTCGAGAAAAGGATGAAAGGACGACATTCACCTCCTGTGCTCAGAAAATATGCTTTAATTGAAACAGAGGCAGTAGTGATTGCATATAGGATGGTATTTATATGGGAATATGCTGCAAATGGACACCATTTATATCAAGTCATGCATGTGCACGTCGTGCCCTTATTAACCCAACAAACTTGTATCCACTTAAGGCAGTATTCAGACGATCAGTTAAGTCTTGTTCTGCAGTAACTGGGGTTCGACATGCCAATTCTTTCAGATATCCTCATAGGAAAAAAATCCAACGGAGTCAGTTGTGGTAATCGGGACGGCAAAGAATTAACATTGTCATCCAATCTGTTGAAGACATTGGCATCGGCATGATGGATAGAGATAGACTCTTTTACAGTTTGTGATGCATTCGCTTACTTACTATAGATAAAGTAAATATTGAAATATTTCAAGAACGTGATACATTATTGTCATGCAAAAATTGCCAACAGTTTTAAGCAATATGCTGCAGTTATGACTGTTTAATTGCATTACAAACAAACACATATCGTCCATCTCTCTTTAAAATTTTTCCGGCATTAAATAGCTACCGTTACATTTCAAAGCCTTAGAGAGTTTTTGCATAACGTTTTTTTATCGTCCGATATTTTTTTCTTCCTAGCGCGCATGCTCATAGGAATAGCTCAGTAGTGAAGTATTACAGATAAGCATGCGCAATAGGTACAAAGTTTCTTATGAGTATGCGCGCTAGGAAGAAAAAAATATCGGACGATAAAAGAACGTTATGCAAAAACTCTCTAATATTGGCTAGTTACACTTAAAGATATTTAATTTTTTTCAGTGACATATCCTAAATAATTTAATATTGTTTTAAAAAATACTTGCGATCACTGTATCTCTAAAATGAAATAAATTGACTAAAATAGTCAAAATAATATGACATCAAATGACGGAAAGGAGTTGAGGGACAGATCAGCATTTTCGAATCATTAAAAATCGGCTTAACAACAGCTGATTTAAATCTATCGATTTTGAATAGATGTTGCGTCTGGCAACAGAAACGTCTGTTATTTAGACTATACATTCGGTGCTTCTAGGCGCCATGCTGAGATAGTTATTGAGTGTTGAAGAATAATTGTATAAACATCTCATGCCTGGTTAACATTTTACTCCACTTAAAGATTGCAGGTACTTCCAAAAAGTAAAAATTTCTAAATCCTCTTTCACTCAACAACATCGTTTTCCCTCAGTTTTCTCGTACAACAGAGAAAATGGATTTATGGTCACATAAAGCACATGGCTCTCTTCACGCACAAGAAGATTCGATTATATTCTCCCAAATGGCAGGTAGGTGACCCTCGGCGTACGTATACTGTACATCGAGTACGTCAAAGGGATCCTTGAGCCGTCTTGCGGGTTCACTGATGTCCGTGACGTCAAACGGGATTGCAGCAATCCTCATCTGTAACATGTCTGCAGAAGAGATTTCGCTTTTCAAGGAACCGCTCTGGGAAGAAGGGAGATGGGTTTTTCTTGTGACTCACTGAGAGATTAGTGAGGCTGATGAATATGAGTTAAAATAAAGTCTCCGCCGTGATGAGTGAGATAAATAAATGAATGCACTTGTGAAGAATTATAATGGAATTGCGGCATTTTCTTGACTCAGGGTAGCTTGTTTAGAATGCACTGGGCTTCTGCAATGCTGGATGAGCAGCCTGCAACAGACGTTTTTTTTTAGATTTATCTTTTATTTATCCTATCGAATGACAAATACTTGGCCAAAAAAATTCGCTATTATACCTTTTTGAATAATATTTAATAAATAAATTTTTTAAACGCTTAACTCAATGAGTAGAAAACAAAAATAGAAATAGTAGTCTAGAAACAATAGAAGATTTGTTATCTTCCCAATTGCTGGATAGACAAAGAATAGTATCACAATTCATTATTAAATTGGGATTCTGTAAAGTACTTTTTATGTCTATATCTAACGTCAGATTTCTATATCTTTTTATGTCTATATCCAGACATTTTTCGTTCACTAACACGACACACAGTATAGAATACTCGTCGCAATTTGCTTAATACCAGGCGTCATTGCCATTAATATTGTTTATTTATTTATGTTTAGAAGATAATTTATTTTCCTCTGACACAAATTTTTGTATGCAAAAACATTTTTAAGAGGCATTTTTATAGAATTGGGCCTGATGGCCGAGAGATTAGCTCTCTGGCGCTCGGTGCCACAAGTTTCGGGTACGAGCTCGAGTCCGGGCGATACCATGGATGTTTGTAATGGTTCGCAATCCACTTTAAACAGTAGGTTCCGGTCTAATATGACTGTTGGGCATAAGACTGACAACCCTCCCCCGTACCAAAAAAAAACATCTCCTGCATCGAAATTAGCCAGCAGGCAGGCGGCTTTGATCACCGTGAGGATGTTTCGCCAATGTAGAAGTTTTATAGAATTTTTTTTAGGTTTGGTTTGGTATGTTACTCTACTGTCATTCTGTGCATACTTTGGATCAATCAAACCTGGACCTACGGTTTAACGTGAATTCCGAATTACTAACAAACATCTATGCCACCGCCAGGATTCGAATCTGAAGCTTGTGGTACCAAAGGCCACAGCACTAGCCATCAGGCCTCTGGAATTGTTTTTAAGAAATTTCCACATACTTTTCTTAGTGGTTCGTACATGTAACCCTTTACTCTAAATTTTAAGGTTTTTTAGCGTATAATCCTAGGCTTAAAAGCTGGAAAATACAGCAATTATTCCGTGTTTGTCAGAAGTATTTTTTCTCCTCTTTATCTTGATTACGTAACGTAAACGGTTTTTGTAGCGTTATATTTTCACGTTCATAAAAAGATATCTGTCACATCATTAGCGGAAACGGAGAAGATTCAAGTTTTCTTGCCAGACATTTATCTCTGCAAAGTGCTTCTTTAGCTCAGAAATCACCCACTCTCATTGGTTAACGTTTCAAAAAAATGTGTTAACGAAAAACAAGTAGAAATGTTTTTAAATAGTTCCGAATTCTTTCTTGTTTACAAAAAAAATTTCTCTTTCGGCTTGACACTTTTTCACAATAATTACGAATATTTTAAAAGGTTGTCGACCTCTTGTAGTTTCCGGGATCGCTTTTGCTATTCGTTTACATCTCATTTTGTGTTTATTTGAAACGTATGTAAAAATAATCTATGAAATTCTAAGATGGACATTTTGCTTTTATGTTTTGAAAAAAATATTTTTTGTGTAAATATTTTATTTAATTAAATATTTGCACAAAAAATATTTTTTTCAAATTATTATTATTTTTATTTATTTTTTCAAATTATTATTATTTAAATGATTATTACGAATCTTTGAATAAATTAACAAGTAATATTATAACGTTTATTATAATTATAATTATTAACGTTTATTATAATTATCTAAGTTAGATTATAATTTTTAATATCACAATTCCTAATTTCACACTGTCACTGCCTTCACAATTCCTAATTTTTTTCCTTATATATCTTAATGGGTTTCTTTGTATTTCTTTGTATGTTACTTGTATAGTTTTGTCTGATGTATAGC
>BPLQ01011974.1:575341-594923 GCA_021605075.1 Caerostris darwini
CAAGAATAATATTTTAAAATCAAAATTTTTTCTCATAATTTAAACAGTTAATTTTTTAATATATGGATGCACACATAATATATTTATTTAATACATTTGTTTTCACTACTTTGGCCCTTATAAAATAAATATATTTTGTAAAAGTGTGATAAATCTCACAGGCCAGAAAAATATTCAAGGAGGGCCGCGGGTTGGCCACCTCTGTACTAGACATTATTTTTAATACTTTCAAATTTTATGTTGTCCTATACACTCAGGAAAGGGGAGGTGAGGCTTTTAATATTTTGAACCAATTGCGTTTGACGCATAATATAGATAACTTCTTCTAAAAATAAAAGCTTTCGTAACCGCAGATGTTCTTTTTTAACCGATGCGCGCAGAAATGCTCTTGAAATCAAAATAAACCAGATTCGAGCTGTCACGGGAACTTCAAATTCGCCTCTCGGTGCCGTAACGTAACGCATTATAGTTGGTGGATGTCATCCGCGAATTTGGGCGAGACGTCACGATTTGGGGAAATGGGTTAGCGTGAAAGAAAACACAAAAAACAGAAGTAGTACAAGAACAAATGATTGCATAACAAAGAATAACGGAAAAAAAACTCTTATTGATACTTTAAAGAAGCAGACATAGGGATATGTTTTATATTTTCTTACTATTTACTTATAGGGGGCCTGAATGGCCGAGTGGCTAGTGCTCTGGCGCTTGGTACCACAGGTTTCGAGTCCCGGCTATGCCATGGATGTTTCTAGTGGTTCGGAAGCCACTTTAAGACGTAGGTCCCGGTCTATAATAGGATCGTAGAACGTTGCGGGGGTATTGTTACTCTGCGGCCGTAGCTTATCTTCAAGCTACACGCACCTCCTGGGTAGTGTTAAGTGAGTAACGTCGGTGCAGCGCTTGCATTAAGGCTTCAAAAACAATTGTATAAGTGTTTACCAGCTGTATTAGAACAAAAAAAACTATTTACTTAAATAAAAAGGATACTGTAGCATTTTTTCCTCACGGGAAGAGTTTTAGCATTTCATTCCCAGGAGAGAGGAATGTATATTCTTTAACAAGTACATAATAACAACCCATCACTCAAATTTGACAGCAGACGTGTTGTGAATAGGTATTGCATGAAATTACTATTTTGTACTAAGAACAATCTGTCACTCAAATCTGATAACAGATAATCAGTGTCATGGATAATGAGAACTCGAGAAATTAGCGATTATCTGTACGACCTTCACGGGTCAAAACAATTACAGATGGAATATGTACTACACCAAGAGATTTTGCATCGTAATTGGTGATTCACCATGGGCTGAGAAAGTGTCTACTCCAATGAGAAGTGAGGGAAGCTGACCCCTATTCCTTTCTTGGCGGATTTCTTAAAAGGATGTTATTGGAAAAGGAGAGAGTTCTGCCACGAGTCGACCAGAAGTATTGTTTTTTTTTTCTCTGAAGTGACTGAATAGGCCAGTTTCCGCCTGTTTTTAAAAGTGAACCCCTTATGGTTTCGTTTATCACGCCGTGTTATAATTAAGGACTGCCGCAAACCAAATAATTAGATTTGACGTAGACTTTAGAACTCTGAAAATTCTGCAACCTGCATTTAGTGAACTGTTGTGATTTAATCGTGTACTTGTGATCAAATTTTATTTTTCATTTTTTTGTATAATAGCTCAGAATTCTGCATTTGTATATATATAAATATCTACAATATATAATGCTTGTAAATAAAAATTAAAGTGTTCCCATGAACCTGAAAGTAGCCCTCTTCTTGAAGTCGTTATAGGCTTAATACAGGCCGACATGTTACAATCCGTAGCTGATTCCAACACAATTACGATTCCAAATCGTCTGGTTCACTATTCTGCTTCCAAAGGTCACTGGTTCCCAAAATGAGTTATACTGTCCCTAAGGGAAATATAGATCAATCATATATCAAGATCGGTGAGAATAGTCTTGAGTGGAATTTAGGGTGTTTAATAATAATTAGAAATGCTGTGAAAGCACATAGAGTAGATATGAAAATTTAGAAAAACCATTCGACGATTCAAATATGGCTACCCCAGGCTGCAAATACATATAAATACAAGTTATCTGCTGTAACTATAAATCTTTTGATTATAAACTCTTTTACAGAAGTTCTAATTTGCATTTTCGTCTTAATATTTAGTAGAGCGTAGTTTTAGTGCGATCATATATTTGTTAATAAACAAGTAATATAAAAAAAAAAAAATTTTAAGTCAATTCCTACTTTTTTTTTCACTTTCAGTCCTTTATAAATAATTTTCATTCCTTTTTTTAAGTTTATCTGGCGCCATCTATTGGTAGATATATGCAACTTAAATCTAAAAAAAAACTAAAATTAATTAATTTAATTTCATTACTGAATTAATATTTGAAAAAACTGTATTAACACCCAGTGTCATCCACTAAAAGTTCAAAAAAAATGTATTTGTACTTGAGTGGATGAAGAAAAAGTATTTTATGAACGATTGAAAATTTGAACAAGATATATATAGGGAGAGTGTGAGCTAATGGAAGGAATTGAAAAAAAGAAAAAAAAAGAAAAGAAATAGTCTTCAAGTAAAGAATTGCGTTAATTGGAGAAAAACAGAGTCGAGGGTTAATTTTTTTATTGCTGCGCACTTGGTTTATCTTGATCATTATTAGAATAATTTTTAGAGTCTTCTTCTTCTTCATAGCCCCATGGTGGGCCAAGGCACACTTCGAAACAGGAGATGTTTTTTTTACGGTGTAGGGTTGTCAACCCTACGCCCAACAGTCATATTAGACTGGAACCACGGTTTAGAGTGGATTCTGAACCACCACAAGCATCCATGGCACGGCCGAAACATGAACCCGAGGCATGGCACCCCATGGCACCGAGTTCCAGAGCACTAGTCACTCGACCATCAAGTCCCCAACTTTTTTCTTTTTTTTTCCAACTTATCCTTCCTTATTTTAATTCTCTGCTTACAGTGTTTAATATTATTGTCGTTGATTTTATTAAATAATTTTAACTTTCAAAGCTTCAGAGGGGCTGAAAAGTTTGTAGGCTGACAAACACATAGATGACGCTACTAGTATTAAATAGATATGATTTTTAGTTAGTCCTAACCTTCAAAAGACACTTTTTTAAATTTGACAGCTGTTGCACTATTAGTATATGAGTTATAGCATTTTTAGTGAAGTTATAGCATTTTTAGTGTTCATCACGTGCAGTCCACTCGGATGACTGTCGATTGGACTCCGGTGTGAAATTATGGAGCCATGTTTCATCCATTGTCCCATATCGACGCAAAAATTCGGATTTATTACGATTGAACAGCTCCAAACACTGCTTAGAATCATCAATTCGTTGTTGTTTTGGGTCGATTGTGAACTCGCGCGGCACCCACTTTGAACAGAGCTTTCGCATATCCAAATATTCATTCACGATATGTCCAACACGTTCCTTTGATATCTTTAGAGTCTCAGCTATCTCACTCAACTTCACTTTACGGTTATCAGAAATTATTTTGTGAACTTTTTTGATGTTTTCGTCGGTAACAGCCACTTTGGGGCGTCCACTGCGTGCATCGTCCTCGGTGCTCATTTCGCCTCGTTTAAATTTAGCAAACCACTTCTCTACGGTTGATTTTCCTGGTGCGAAGTCCGAATAATGTTTATAAAGCCCCGCTTTGGCTTCAATAGTATTTTTTTTTCGCCAAAAAGCAATGCTTTATTAACACACACGAAATTCCTTTTTATCCATTTTTCCAAACTAACAAAAGTTGCTTCACTAAAAATGCTATAACTCACATACTAATAGTGCAACAGCTGTCAAATTTATACACGTGTCTTTTGAAGGTTAGGGCTAACTAAAATTCATATGGATTTAATACTAGTAGTGCCATCTATGTGTCAGCCTATGAACTTTTCAGCCCACTGGTTATTTTAATAACAACATATTTATTATTGTTTTAAGACGTAGGTAGATATATAAATACAAATTTTTATCTCCCTGTTTGTTCGCTTAAAGAAGATAGAATTACAAGGAGTGGTGAATAATTTATTTTCTAAAAGGGGATTGTCTGACACATAAATTTGAGAACCATTGGGATACATGATAAATTAACTTGTTGATTGTAATTAATATATCATTTTACGGCAATAATTTTAACTGATAACTGCAGATCGTTTTTCAAGTGTTTAAAACAAAATCTAAAATAAAACATTCTTATCTGCATGCACAAAATATGCAAAAATTCAACATTTTTTTCAACTAATTACTTGTCTATGAAATATAATCTATGGCAAAATACATAAAATCCTAAAGGTTAAAAAATGAATAAATTCGGATCGTAAAAAATAAATGCATTATATTTAAATATGAAAAATATCAAAAATGAGGAAAATAAAATCACAAATCCTGAAATATATTCAAAGTAAAATTTCAGTTTTCATTATGGGAAAAAGAATTCATGGGAATTTTTTTTTGTTAAAAACCATATAAAACATTTCTTATTGTTATAATACTACAATTATAAGTTTTTATCTTGCATTTTATACGGTTTTATAAAGAAAAATTGATTGTCTAGCTAAAAAGATTAATTGTGCTTTACCTTTATATTAAGTCAGTTGCCCCATCTATAAAATTTATTCTGGTTTAAAATTTGAATTGCATGAAAAAAGCGAATTCCTAAATTTACTAGATTAGCGGCCTTCATCAGAATTTATTGGGAAAATATAAGAATTTTATCTAAACATTTAAAATCAGCATTTATCGTAACATCTTATCTAGAATTATTTTATTTTAGAATTCTAAACATTTTTTAAGAATATATCATCAAAATAGCAAACGATTTTTTTTTTTTTTTTTTTTCGTTCTAATGCAGCAAACGATAAATATAAGAAAATGATACAGTTAAAAATGTTCGAATATTAATTTTAGAATTCCGATCTGAGAATTAAAAAATATATATATCAATGATTATTTTAAAAAAAACAATAATAAATCTTCATTTTCTGACATAAATTCATTTTTAAAATTAATAATATACTTTTAAAAATTGTTGAAAATGTACCATCATTTTTCTAAAAATTTACATATCAAGGGAGAAATTTTTATGGCTGAAAAATAATATTTTTCCCAATTCTAAAAAAAGAAAAACATTAGATACTAGTATAAAAAACATATTTTCTTTAAATATGAATTACTGTTTTTATCTTCTAAAAAAGAATGAACAAAAAACGAAAAATACAAATCTTGCCTTTCCAAGACTAAAGCTGCCATCTAGTGCCAATAAATGAGATTTTTCTAAATTTTCATTCAAATAAAAATAAATTTATTAAAATCTAAAATTTGAATTCAAATAAACTTCAATGTTAAAAAAAAAAATAATTGAAAATTTTACTGCCCCCATAAAATAATTCAAATGTTTATATACGTTTATATAAGTATAATTTTCGAATTCTTTCTATAAACATTTCATATAGGGAAAGGGAGGGGGAGAGGGGGGGGGGTAAAAATCCACTATTCCTCTAATAATAATTGTATATTTCTATGCTACTTTTACATATTGATATTATATTTCTATGCTATTTTTACATTTTACATATTATTATTTAATAAATTATTTAGTTCATGTAGTAAGCTGAATTATAGACTTAACTAATTAGATAACGTATATTTTCTGGAGTTATTCATGGCATATTAGATTAATTATTCATTAATATTATTCGAAAATAATTATATAGTATAATAATAATTTTTCATATAATTTTTATTTAACATAAGTGAGCCTCGTGAACCTGAACAACCCATTTATGGTCGTTAGGGACTGCCTTCCAGGAGAACTTTTAGAAGAAAAAGTCCTGCAATTACATGTCGTACAGAAAAAAGAACCTGGAAATTCCTCAATAGGAAACACGGCTATCGATAGAGACAGCTTATATATATTGTGAGGACCTGACGGCCGAGTGACTAACGCTCGATGCCACAGGTTTTGAGTTCGAGTCCTAGCGGTGCCATGGATGTTTGTAGAGGTTCGGAATCCCCATTAAACCTTAGGCCCTAGTCTAAGGACTGTAAGGCTTGGGCTGATAACCCATACCCCGTAAAGTCTGCGTCACGGAGCCAAGTCAGACTTCTAAGTCAGGCAGCCTCACGGGTACTCCATCACAACAGAAACTGCCCTCTCCTTTCCCTCCTTCCATGAGACCACATGGATTTTTGGACTTAGATGTTGCTGTCTGCCAAGTGGGATAAGAAACATATATTGCCACGACTGTAATTGAGTACCTTCGTTTTATTCTCGTTTGACAGCAGTGACTGCAACGGACTCCACCAGAAGATTCGAATGATTACTTTTACAGAACGATGTCATGTTAATCATCTGCTCGAGTAGGTGAAAAAATAATCGCTTAGAAAACGACGATTATCACATATTTCAGAACTGTGCAATGTTAATACTTTGCACAATTAAGTAAAAAGATAACTGAATAAGAATTGTTAATACAACGAAAATTTAATCATATTTGTAAAAACATTGATTTACAATACCTGGTACTCTAATTTCAATTCTAGTACTAACCTTAATTCAATTTTTCAATTCTTCATACATGCGTTTCAATTAGGCTAGTAATTTTTACGATATTTCAATAGGATGTGCACTTACCACAACGAAGAGCTGTATTTGCCCACCGTTAGTATAGAAAATTATCCAACCAGCCGAAGTTTCCACTGACACTCAGGACCGTGTGCAACCCTATCACTGCAACCATCGACAACTTCACCAGCAAAAGCCTCGAAGATTTGAGCGGCAACAAATTTTGGAAAAGACTTGCTACATGGGACCGTATTCCTATGTACCTGGAAAGTGGTGAGGCTGTCGCACGCTTCCGCCTTACAATCGACCATGATTACCTGCAGGCACACCTCCACCGCATTGTTTTGGCTTTGGGTGATGGAATCTTTGGACGATGGATCGCATTTCATACTGGCGATCTGACATAATGATGTCAGATCGCCAGTATGAAATGCGATCACCTGCGGAACTGCGCTGAACTTATTGATGCGTCTGTTGACATTATTTCACCTACTGGGAGACTCGATGTCGTATGGCTGAACAGCCACAAACAAGAGTAGGATAATCTATATATATATGAATCCACTTTAAGCCGTAAGTCCCGGTCTTCTATAACTGTTGGGCGTAGAGCTGACAACCCTGCCCAATAAAAAGAGAGCATCTCTCGTCTCGAAATCTACCAGTAGATAGACGACCTTGGCCCACAATGGGTTGCTGCGCCAATGATGATGATGATATAAATATATAGAGAAAATGAAAAAAGAATGGACATCTAGTTTTTGCCGTGTCCCTCATGGAAGGAGGGACGAAGGGTGGTCTGACTTCTGCTCCGCGACGCTCTTACAGTCATAGGAGACCGGGACCTACGACTTAAAGTGGATTCCGAACCACTACAAACATTCATGGTTCCGGAGGGACTTGAACCCGAAACCTGTGGCACCGAGCTCCAGAGCCCTAGACACTCGGCCATTCAGGCCCAATGGGCATCTAGTAGTGGGATAAATTCTTATCACAGACGAGAGCAAATTTAACCTAGGCATTGATTCTGAACTCGAAATCTGGATGAGATTGGAATTCTTAATTACACTTATCATATGATACATGATTAAGAAGAGATTCTTACTTAAGCAGCCATCTTTCAGATAATTTATATAGGGTATGTAAATTGATAAATAATATTTAATTGATTAATAATATTTCAATGTGAAGCATCCAACAATAATTGTGAAATAATTCACCGTATGCCAGAAAACTTGACATATATTAGCAAAGTTCACCATCTGACAAAACTTAGCAAAAGTGGTCTATTTTGCTGAGTTCCTGAGTAATAGGATTCGTTACCACCTGTTATTTACTTAATTAATTTATATTTAAATTTATTCCAAAAAGGATTATACATTAAATTAAAACGAGAAATAATTAAGAAATGAACACAATGCTCAGGAAAATAAATATATACATTTTAAAGTAAATATTAAGAAATAAACGAATGCAGTTAAGATATAAATTAAATTAAATTATTTGTATTCTGTGAGAAAGTTAGAAAAGGTAGAAGTTCGAACCGAGACCACAAGGGAAAAAAGTCTAGCTAAAACCTGAACCTACTCTAGACGTTTTATTTGCGTTGATTCTTTCGTGAGTTATAACTCATTTTACGTCTAAATCTGATAAATAAAAAAAAAAGACTCTATGTATTTTACACATAAAACAAACCAGTGTTTCATGTTTTAAAAGATGTTTTCTTTACGTGAAAAACATAAAAAAATTGAATTTAATCCATTCTCTTACACGTCATTTAATGTCACAAACAAGTTACATACATCAACTTTACAATTACAGTATTTAATTAACTCACAGAAAAAAAGGGAAAACGTTAGACTAGATTTCAAATGCTTTGTTGTAATGACAAACCAAAAACATGATAGATTTATAAATATGTTAATTTCTGTATTGTTAAATGATACATTAAACAATACTGAATTCGCCATAAACATCATTGGTGAAAGTAAGTTTTCAAGATAAACTCCAATTATTCTGAATAATATAGCAATATTACTGTGCCCAAAAAGTAAGACCCATTATTTTTTTTTTCAAAAACTCTTTATTTATTCTTTCAAATTTATTTCATCGCCTTCAAAGTAATCATCTCCGGACACAATGCACTTATGCCAACTTTTCTTCCAATCCTCAATGCATGCTAAAAAGTCATCGGCAGGGATGGCCTTCAAAGCGCACGGCGATTCACGTTGAATCTCTTCAAGCGACTCAAAACGGTGTCCCCGCAGTTGTCTTTTGAGTTTAGGGAATAGCCAGAAGTCGCACATGTAAATACGGTAGTTGTGGAACGATATAGGTTTCGTTTCTGGCGAAAAAATCTCGAAGAATCAATGCAACGGTACCAATCGGTACCATCGCATTACAATGCAATGGTAACAATCGAGATTTGACGCGTTTGAGGCCCAAAATAGAATTGACCGATCCATTTCAAATTCCAACATCATAAGCAAGGTCTCTAATTGTAAATCGGTGGTTTGCAAGCACCAAATCTTTAATTTTTTGGACGTGAGCTTCGTCGTTTGAGGTTGATGGTCGACCAGAGTGCTCTTCGTCTTCAACGCGTTCTCTACCTTCTTTGAGCTTTTTATACCACTTCTAAACATTTCTTTCCGATATAGGAATGCTCACCGAATGCCTTCTGTAACATTCTATACGTTTCCGCAAACAAAATTTTATGCGAGTTCTTTGCTCAACTAATTCAACTACATTTCAAAAATTGGCGGAATCAGTTTTAGCGTCTCACAAAGCCAAGCGTAACTCAAACACTAATGAATATTTTGACGTGAAATTTCACAGCAACCTAGATAAGAAAAAAAATTGAAACGCCTTAAATCCCGTAAATTTTAAATTGAAAATTGGTCTTACTTTTTGAACACAGTAGTACAGTATTGTATCTCGACCAATGATTAACACAATAATTTTTATATCCGTTAATCCCATTTTTTATTGCATATTTTTAATGTTTTTATTCACGAGAAAATGAATTAAATTTTGTTTTTAAAGACACCTTGGATTTTTAATTTGTTAAAAGTTAGACAGAATTTAAATTCCAAATAATAAGACTTTCAGAAATTTTGAATAAAAAACCATCCGCTTCATCAGATCTTCAACAATTATTGGCTATGAATTGAAATATGATTAATTTTTGAATTTATATAATAATTTTTTAATTTAATTTCCCTATTTTAAATACAGTAGAACCCCTGTAAGTCGAACTTCAAGGGAGACGCCAAATAATTCGAGTTGTACAGTTTTCGACTTATGGAGAATTACGCGGATTTTGTAAGGAAATATTCGACATGTAGAGGTTTAGATTCTTCCTGACTTATTTTGAGTTAGAGAGGTAAAATAAATAAAAATTCAAGTTACAGAGGTAATAAACATGTTTATTTGAAACTTAAAAGTTATATTATGTACTACAATAAAAAATCAAAATAATTCCGAAACAACCTTAAAATTAAAAATATTATGTATTAAAAAAGTCAGTTATTATTATTTATTTATTATTATTATTATTATTATTATTTTCTTTTCTTTAGACAATTCGATCGTTCTCTATCTATAGCATTATCTAAGCTATAAAGAGCAGAAAATTCTTTTTCTTCCGAGTTGCTATTTCATAGAATTAGTTATTCTATTTACTATATACTCATACATTGTTTTCTAGGAAACGATGACGTGCATTGTCGGCAAATTCTTAAAGTCGGTAACTTATTTTTCTTCGAGCTGTAGAGGTAATTAGTTTTAAATGATCGAGTTGTAAAGGTTGTAAAAAAGATTGTAAAATCAAACATTGCTAATGTTCGAGAGGTTCACATTTTTTTTTTTTTTTTAGAGTTACGGAGGGAAAATATATACCAAAATGGCTTGTGGGGATTGACTAATTATTTCGAATTGCAGAGGGTTTTGGGTAATGGAGGTTTTGGGGCTTGAAGGGAAGGGCACAAAAAAAAATGTTGAGTTGTGGAGGTTTTTGACTTATCGAGGTTCGACTTAAAGAGGTTCTACTGTATTAGGCAATAATTTGTATTAATGCTAGTATGATACATGAAATAATGAGTAATTATATGAAATATTAATTAAATAATGGTTAATTACATGACACATAAATGAAATCATGATGCATGAATAACAGTTTAGCTGCAGAAATTTCCATTGAGAAAAAAATCGTGTTATCTGCTATACAAAAACACTGCATTTCAAAATGAATTAAATGTAAATGGATTTCAAATTCTTTATTCCAGTTGATTTAATCATGAGTTTTTTTAATTTCCACAAAAGATAATTCTTATATCAGTAGAAAAATAGAAACGGGTTTCTTGAAGAGATAGAAACATTTCGTGAGGAATAAACTGCAAGAAAGATAGTGAACATAAAGGTGTAACGTCTCGGCTTATACTAGATCTATAACAGCTTCAAGAAGAAGACCACTTTCAGGTTCGTGGAACACTTTCATTTCTATTCAATTCCTACTATTAGCTCACACTCTCCCTATGCATATCTTGTTCAAATTTTCAACCGTTAATAAAATACTTTTTAGTCTTCCACTCAACGTTCAAATACATTTTTTTTTTTTTGAACTTGTGGATGACACTTGATGTTAATACAGTTTTTTTAAATATTAATTCAGTAATTAAATTTAATTAATTAATTAATTTTTTTTTTTTTAGATTTAAGTTGCATATATCTACCAATAGATGGCGCCAGATAAACTCAAAAAAATGAACGAAAATTATTTATAAAGGACTTTTTGCAATATATTAAAAAAAAAGTAGGAAACGACTTTAAAAAAAAAATAAAAAATATTTTGTTTACAATCATTATATATATATATATATATATAAAATTCTGAGTTATTATACTATTTACAAAGAAAGGAAAATTAAAGATATATATTAGATTCAAAAGGGCAGTTCATTCCAAGGTCGGAGATTTTCAGAATTCTCGAGTTTATGACAAATCTAATGCATCCGGTCTGCGGCAGACCTTAATTATCACACGGCGTGATAGACGAAACCTCAAGGGGATCCCTTTGTAAACAGGCGGAATCTCCAGGCCTGTTCAGTCACTTCACAGAAAAAAGAGAAAAACAACACTTCATGTCGACTCGTCATATAACTCTTTCCCTCCTTTTTCAAAACCCTCCCTGTAAGAAAATCCATCAAAGGGGGGGAAGGGGGTCAGCTTCCCTCACTTCTCATTGGAGGGGACACTTCCTCAGACCTATGGTCTAACAAAAATCACGATGCAACAGCTTATGGCGTTGTCCATATCCCGTCCGTAATTGTTTCGACCTGTGAAGGTCGAACAGACAATCGCTAATTTTATGAGGTCTCACTATCCATGACACTACTTATCTGCTGTCAGATTTGAGTGACAGGTTGTTATTATGCACTTGTTAAAGAATATACATTCATTCCCCTGGGAAATGCTATATATCTCTACTTGTGGAAAAAATGCTGCTAAGATCATTTTCGTTGTAGACCTAGAAATATTCCTGAAGATGTTCAAGGTCAGATTTCTAGATGCAGCGAAGGATATATATCCTCTTGTTGATTTCCTGATGCTGCCGTATCGTGTAATCATCATTTAAAATGCCTCCAACAAAAACTTAAGTGTTTTCTGTGAAACAAAGGAAAAATTAAAATACTGTAAGTTTTGTATTCCAAATTTCCTCAATTAGAAATTCCAGATTTCATCGAAACCGATTAGTACAATCTAGCTAATCGGTTTCATTCATTGCGAAGGATTTTCATAGATTTGAGTATAAGTCAAATTATTATTGTTTTCAGGACTTTTGAAAATTGTTAATTTAATTCCATCAACAGAATTTTATTAATAACATTAGTAATTAAGCTGATCTGTGAGGGAATTTTTAATCATCTTATTTTAATTCTACCATTTAACGGTGTTTTATATATATAATGATCCAAAAAAAAACTTTTGCTGAATAGATGAGTTTATAATTAGAGTGACGAAGATTATATAAATATTTAATCATAGCATTATTTAAATATTCATTAATGAGTTATGTTTGAGTTGTAATCAAAGGTGAATGTCTGAAAATATGAACTAAATTTCTGCTCAACAGTTAATTCCATTTCAGCTTAACATTGAGGGAATTCAACTTTTATTTGCAGTTTCACACAAAAAAAAATCATATAAGATGTTTTAAATGATTTAATTTCATTAATCAGGACTTAAGTATTAAATAAAAATTTAAATTTATACGTTCCTAAATCAAGAAAGTTGCGGTTTCTCTTATTTGGGAATACACGATATCTCAGAACCAGGTTAATAGGTTAGGAGAGGTGTGGCACGTCTAGACGAAATCACATAGCAACCCTGAATCAGAAATCTAAAATTATACATTTAATCCGCAAGAAGTATTTGATATGAAAGATGCCATCAGATGTCAGATTCAACAATTCGTGCTGTCTACTATCTGAAGCATGCATGTGTGAAGGAGTTAACTTGAAAAATTTGTGAAACACATTAAAATGCTTTGCTTTCTGTTGCTTCTTTGCCCTTGTTGGTTTTCTCTTTTCTTAGTCTATATAGATACGATGATTTTCATGCTACAGGTACCGCTCCAAAGCTGTTTAAGGCTTTTCACAACGGAGATCACATTACAGTTAAAAAAATAGTAGGTGCTGCCATTTGAAATTTTCGAAATGTTTTCACTATAGGTTGCTTCACTATAAGCATCTGTTGGAGTTTATTTTTTTTTTATATGATTCCTGAGCGCATACTTCAAATTACTTTAAACAAAAATTTTATTCAGTTTTTGTGATAGCTAGGGACTCATCTAACAGGATAGTTTTTTCGTAATCCCTCTGTATATAAATTATAAATCACAATTAATATTTCTTCATTAATATGGAAACAAATTAATATCGCTAAAATATAATTCTAATACTTCACAATTTAAACTTTTAACATTATTTATACTTTTCTTCAATCCTCTTCAAATAAAAACAGTAGTACATTATTTAATTTAATTTTCAAAAATGCTTTGCATATATAGAAATTCAAATAGAAGATTGAAAATTTCGGCACACATAATATAATATTCCTAAATTATTTATACTTATAAATTTAAAATTATGCACATAAATGCTTTCATTTTTAAGAGACATAATTTGATACACACAACATCAAAATTGTTTCATATCATTAAGATAGAATATATATATATAGTGTTAAACAACTGCAAATATTAAATACTGACAATTTCATGAAAGCAAACTAATACTAAATAATAAAAAAAAGAAATTGTAAGTCAATTCCTACTTTTTTTTCACTATATTGCAGAAAGTCCTTTATAAATAATTTTCATTCATTTTTTTTTTAAATTCATCTGACGCCATCTCTTGGTAGATATATGCAACTTAAATCTAAAAAAAATAATATTAATTAATAAAATTTAATTAATGAATTAATATTTGCAAAAACTGTATTAACATCCAGTGTCATCCACTACAAGTTAAAAAAAAAAATGTAGTTGCACTTCAGTGGAGGAATAAAAAGTATTTTATGAACGCTTGAAAATTTGAACAAGATATATATAGGGAGAGTGTGAGCTAATAGAAGGAATTGAATTAAAACTACATATTTCCTTCACATTAGTTGAGCAACGACAATTTCACAATAATATTTTTTTTTAAAAACTGCATTTTGAAATTTTACGTACAAGAGTTGTAAAATATAATATGTAACAATTTAAATTAAAGAATCATTCATAGAGCTGAAATATTTTGCAATTCGAAATGAGGGGAGTTCTTTGAATCATAAAGTAGAAAAAGATGAAATAAAAAAAAAAAACTTTTTTTTCTTTATTTAATTTTATCCGAAAATCATAAAAGCTAAAATTAGTTTTAAAAATTTCTAAAGAAAAGTCTATTTTTTCTGAAAATGATTATAAAATTTTATTACTTCTGAAATTATTTATAAATAATTTCCTTATTAAAAGATGCCTCATAATTTTAGTCAAAGCAGTGTTTTCAAAATTATCATTATAATTATAATTTTTTTTTATTCTAGAAAAAATGCTCTTTACACTGGTTTAAGCAGAGTTCACTGGGGATCACATAATGCAAGATCTGGTGATTTTGGACTCAATGCATACTTACTAAGCCTACCCATTAAAAAATACTGATCGCATTTTATGCTGGATAAATGCTGATCGCCACAACTCCAATCCTCGGCAGGACTTTTGGGAAGAAAAATCATTTCTCTGTGATCAATATTGTTCAGTTCAATGCATTCTTGAAGGTTACAAAGAATAATTGCCAATATAGAATGTTTCATGATAAAGGACAATAGCATGTAACAGGTCGACTGAAAAGTTCGTAGGCTGACACATACATGGCGCTACTAGTATTAAAGTCACATGATTTTTAGTTATCCCTAAACTTCAAAAGACACGTGTATAAATTTGACAGCTGTTGCACTATTAGTATGTGAGTTATAGCATTTTTAGTCTTCATCATGGGCAGTCCACTCGGCTGACTGTCGATTGGACTTCGGTGTGAAATGAGGGAGCCATGTTGCATCCATTGTCACATATCGATGCAAAAATTCGGGTTTATTACGATTGAACAGCTCCAAACACTGATTAGAATCATCAATTCGTTGTTGTTTTGGGTCGATTGTGAGCTCTGCGCGGAACAGAGTTTTCGCATATCCAAATATTCATTCAAGATATGTTCAACACGTTCCTTTGATATCTTTAGGGTCTCAGCTATCTCAATCAACTTCACTTTACGGTTATCAGAAATTATTTTGTAGACTTTTTTGACGTTTTCGTCGGTAACAGCATCTTTGGGGCGTCCACTGCGTGCATCGTCCTCGGTGCTCATTTCGCCTCGTTTAAATTTAGCAAATCACTTCTCTACGGTTGATTTTCCTGGTGCAAAGTCCGAATAATGTTTATCAAGCCAAGCCTCGGCTTCAATAGCATTTTTTTTTTTTTTTTGCCAAAAAGCAATGCTCTATTAAACACACGAAATTCCTTTTTATCCATTTTTTCAAACTAACAAAAGTTTCTTCACTAAAAATGCTATAACTCACATACTAATAGTGAAACAGCTGTCAAATTTATACACGTGTCTTTTGAAGATTAGGACTAACTAAAATTTATTTGGATTTAATACTAGTAGCGCCATCTATGTGCCAGCCTACGAACATGTCAGCCCAACTGTTATTTGTTATGATTCAAGCTGACAGATCATGGCCATATCACGAGAGTAGTTCCCATCCGCATTTCATTAATTGCAACTTCAGTAGCCTAATTGTCCACGACTCAAAACTCATACAACTTAACCAATACATCTTTGCTATACAATTAGAATTTGACAACGGCTAATACGAGCAGATAGGACGCCTGCTTCATTCATTGATTCAAATTATTACCTTCATAAAGTTTGTGTTATATACTAGTTATACCTGGTGTTATATACTAGTTTTCCAATACCATTTTCCTCTTTTTTTATAAGCATTTTGTAGTTGATGTTTAATCAATCAATAAATGCTAATTCATTACAATAATCCAAAATATTTTAACCCATTTAGTAAAAATTTGAAAAACTTCAAATTTTTACAATTTTTTTTTACCAGATTAACATTACACATAATATGAAACAAAAAAAAAAATATTTCAATAATTGATTTGTATAAGAGTAAATAATTACTGTCATGCTAGAGCTGCTTCAAGTTCTATAGCGTCATATGAATTTATAATCATTTAATATAAATCAAGTTACTTTGATTATAACGGATTAAAGTTCAAATTAATTTCTCTATAATCAAAATTGTGACCAAAATGCTACTTCAATTTAAATTTTTTCTTTATAATTTGAAATTACGCTGCAGTTGACCATATACTTTCCATCCCGCCGTGTTTAAAACAGTATAAATTATATTCCAAATTATTCAAAGTGGAATATGTTTTTAATTGAAAAATTTTAAAGGTCTACACTGCCTTAAAACAGCAAATTCGAAATGAGCTAGGCCAGCTTTTATTTATTAGAATATTACAGACTTAAAGAATAGAAATGTTGCGAAACGTAACATTACGTACAATTGCGAAAATAAATTATGATAACGATGAACAATGCTTTTAATTCAAGCTAATCTTTTAAGGGGGGAAAAAAAAAAAAAAAAAAAAAAAAACGATATTTTAACTAACTGAATTTTTCGCAGTTTCTATTAGTGCATCACAATGTGGCGTGTTTTTAACGGCCAATCAGAGGTCACCAAATTTAACGTGTTGTCGTATTTGGCTACTTATCGTAATCAGTTCTAAAATTTAAATTTTACGATAATATTTGTTCAAAACACCAATTAATTATTATCTAATTTGATTCAGATATATTATTAATGTTTTATATTCTTTTGTGCATTTTAACAAAGGGATTTTTTTTAAACTTCTTTAATATCTATCTCTTAAAATTTAAAAGTTGGCGGGATATCATGTCTTCCTTGAATGATTTACAGTAAACCTAAAAAAAGAAACTAAAATCAAAAGTAAAAACAAAACAAAAAGAACGGAGGTGTGTGAATGAGATGATGACATTCGATGCCGGCTGATAATATATAATAATCTTTACTATCATTCGATCTCGGCTTTTATAAACTTTAACAGCAAGAATAATGATTTATGGGAAATTTCTCTGAGAAATATATTATTAGAAAGATACACTTCATTGCAGACTTAATGTTGAAAATGGTAAGCAATATATTAAAAAGATACATCGTTTTAAAAATTGCATTTGTACGACATATTGATAGAATTATTTCTAAGCGTAATAGTTTTCCATTAATATTTTAGAAACAAATAAATTTTTGTGCTATTTCTTCTTAGATCTGAATTTAAATTGGTCTGGCGCATGTTATAAATTGTATATATGTTTTTATGAAATATGTGCTTTTTTATTTTCAAAGTTTGCTAATGTTAAATATTTTCTTTAGTTATGAATAGAGTACAATAAAAAGAAAAGGAAAAAAAAAACTTTCATCATGTGTTCGCTAAACGGTGGTAATTTTATCGACATTTTGGAAGATCGGAGAAAAACCAGTGATATCGGTTGGGCTCTAAAAACTTGGAATGTACCTCCCTGTAGGCATTCTTTGAAACGAACACCGCCAGAAATTAAAAAACATGTACTTTCAAGTGAAAAGATAAAGTCGCTTATAAAACAGGTAAGCTACTGAATATTGACATTAGCACCACTTAACTTATTTCAAAAAATTTCATAAATATTTAAATGTAATTAAAAATTGTTTTGGGGGATAATTATTACTTTACTGTTTATTTATCAGTTATTACTATTTATTTATGAGTACACTATTTATAGTATTATTTTTTACGATTTTATTTATTTTGGGGGACAATACTAACTTATCCTACAAGACCTTACACAGCTGCTCTCCTCAATCAAGCAGCATTTTTTTTAAAAAGTATTTTACACATTTATTCAAAACAATTTTTTTAGCCAATTTCATTTTTCAAAAATGTTAATATAAGAAAATTATAAAAGAAATGAAATAATGAAAATAAAAAAAGAATCATAAATTCAAAATATAGAAAAATAAGTTAATATCAAAAAATTGAAATAGTTGTATATTGTAATGATTAATTGAAATATTAATGAATTATTGGGAAAAATATATAAAACTACATTTTAGTTTTAATTTATTTTAAAATTGAACAATTGTCTGATATTCATGAGATTTTTATCATAAGATTTTATTCATATATATATATATTAATAAAATCTTATATATAAATCCATCAAAGTTTTGAAGTTTACTTTCATGAAAAAAAATAATTTTATGTATGAAAACAAAAACTAAAGATATTAAGTTTAAAAAAGAAGAAAATCAAAAACTTTATACCACTATAATTTAAAAGTATTAGTAAAAGTGTAAATTAATTAAAAATAAGTTTATAATATTATCAACATTGAATAGTAATATATATATGTAGAGAGAGATTTTCCTCTCTGAAAAACAATTTATTTCATATTAAACATCAAAATAATTGTTAAACACCTATGAACAATTTGCAATTCATAAAAAATAAGGCTTAAGAAATAAAGGTCTGTTATAAGAAGATTCTTTTTAACATGCATAGTATGTAAATTCATTATAGAGCTAAATCTGTAATAAAATGAACTGTTATATAAATCATAATTAAATTGCATAATTTGCAGGAATATCAAAGTTATCTTAATTAAAAAGTTATATAATCTTTAATTATTAATTATGTATTTTTTCTCTGTAAAATTGAAGGCATACTGATTTTCAATAATTTTTTAATGTTTATTAATTCCTTAGTTAAGTGAAGAAAAGGGCTGCACTGAAGAAGAGATAGAAGAACAAGCAAGAGATATCATTGACGAGATGTCTCACAACTTTTCCTTCAAAGTCATTCGATTTTTTGGCTATGTTCTTTCAAAATTCATGAAAAGTGTATATGGACGAATTTTTGTTAATAAGAAAGGAATGGAGAAAGTATGTTTTGCATATAGTTTTAAGAAATATTTTCTTGCATAACAATTATATTTAATCTCTTTTGAGCAATTGCAAATTAAAAAAAAAAAACATCCATAAAATGTTTTACTTATTGTATATCCCAATAACTAATACATATTTATTTAACTAGAAAATAATTTCTATAAGTTATGGCTATGTTATATAAGTTATATGCTATGTTATATAATTATAATGATTTATAACATACGATATAAATTCAATATTATGTAGCTTTACATGAAATTTATTATTGGGCATTATGCTTGTTATAATTATCTATAATTTTTATTTTCTGTTTTAAGGCAAAAAATAAATTTACATAAAAAAAAAACATTTAACAGCAAAATTGAATGTTTGAAAAAAAATTACAAATTCATTATTACTATATTTATGTATCTCTTTTAATTTTTCCCTTGTATCTA
>BPLQ01011974.1:594933-615338 GCA_021605075.1 Caerostris darwini
TAAATTCTTGCCTTAAATCAACGAATTAAATAAGTTAAGGTTTTGAAATCCAATGCATATTTCCAAATGTTCAGCCAAATAAATGAATCATTCTATGACTCATTTTTTTTTTTTTAATGTTTTTATTTGTGATTTTCTTATCTATAAAAATTATAGTTATTGATTTCTTATTTTTAATAAATATGTTGTTTATATATATATATATATTTGTATATATGTGTTAATTATTTCATTTGCAATTTTTTTATCATGATTGGATTAAACTGAAAGAAATATATATTTTTGTTCCACAAATGAATACCAAATATAAGCCAAGAGTGCATATTATCTTTACCAAAGTTAACCTGCATATAAACTGAATTTGAAAAAAAATTCTAGAACATTCAATATTTATTGTATTATATTGTTATTTCCAGTGTACGTTTTGATACTTTTCTGTTAGCCGCGTGCAAATGTTGCTAGCATTGGTTTTTACCTTTTGGCTATAAAAAAAAAAAAAAAAAAAAAAACAGCAAATATAAACAATTATGAGTATAATACTTGGTATCTAGAATAGGAGAAAAAAAATTATCGTATGAATTTTGTAATAATTTAAATGCATTCTTACTCAGATGTATAATTTTTTTTTGTTGAAAAAATGTATAACCTGAAATGTTTTTCTAATTTATAAGTAAAAACTTATGTTAATTCTTTTTTTTATTATTATTAGATTGCCAGCATATCAAATCAATATCCTGTATTGTTCTTGCCCACTCATCGTAGTTATGCAGATTTTTTGCTTGTTTCCTATGTTTGCTTCTATTTTAATTTACCTGTTCCTGTTATTGCTGCTGGACTTGGTAATTTTATTTTATTATTTACATTTAGTTAAAACTCTTATTCTTCGAATTTATTTTCACAATATTTATACTTTTTATGTATACTTTACGAATATATTTGTTAGATCGGTAGTTTTTGAGCAAATAATTCTATCTAAAAAAAATTAAATTATTTCATTTCTTTAATCTTATTAGGGCATTTCTTAATTAGTTGATAAAAAATAAGTTTGCCATAGTATTATGTTTACTAAGAAGTCGCCAATGTTGCAATCTAGTGTATATAGTCAATTCCTTTAAATTACTATAATTCAATTCAATCAGTTCTCCACTAAATATTCTAAATTTGATGACCATAGAGAGGAGCAATTCTTAACATGAGGCTGTGAGAAATTGGCTGTACTAATGAATAAGGCATCTCCATTCCCAGGAACACCCTTCATAACATATAATATGCCTTACAAATCCAAAAGGTTACAATTCTCAATATGACTTTTTATCTATAAATAAATACAATGCCATTCACTTAAAATTGCTGGGAATGATTTGAAATCAGACTGCGTTAGCTATTGTCACATACATATGGCATTGACTAGAATTGAAAGCAGAACAAATTTATATGTGCTTGAAAATGATGGGAAAACCAGAAATGTTATTTACTATCAGGCTCTAATTGATAAATAATTATAACTTATGCAATAATTGTATAATTTTTGCTAATAAAAATGAAACAAAAAGTATTGCATCCTGAATCCAAACATTTATGAATATATATATTGCACCTCTTAATATTTATGCTTTACTAAATAAACAACATATTGATTCATTATTTTTAATAAAATATATTTTACTGCCATCCATGCTAGCAATGAAAAAAAGAGCTTATCTCTGATATAAAACTTGCCAAATTTTCTCTTCGATACAAAAAAAGGGGGGGGGGGTTTCTAAAGCCAGGCAATGCTACATAAGTAACAACTATTATTCAATATCCATATTGGCTTTATATTTATTGCTGTATTTTCAAGGAAGTAATAACACACTAATGTAGGTTTTTACTTATTATTATAATATATATATAATTTTCATGATGTTACAATTTGAACATTTGATTTAGTCATAACTGAGGTGTAAGTTATTAATTTTAAAAAATAAACAAAGCTTTCATGATAAAATTGTCAAAGTTTAATTGAATATTTACTGATTATATATTAAGTTTAATTGTTTCCTTCTGTTTTTGAATTGCTGATTCTAAATTTTTATTATAAATACATTTTAAAAAGGAAAAATTACCATATAAATCTATATTTACACACATTTATAAATTTTTGTATATTTATATACATTTGTTTTTATATTTTGATGTTTGTGCTCCTACTGATGATTCCAAAATCATTATCATAGAAGATATACTAATTGATATAAATCTTATTTACATTTTCTAAGATATGTTTATATCATGCCATGAAGCAAATATGCAAGCATTTATGTATACATAAATTATAAGTAAGCTTTATAAATGTATTTAAGAAAAAATTTAAACCTAGAGTTTATACAAAATCTAACAAATAATTTTAATCAAAAATGAAACAAAATTAGATTTTTTTTTTTTTTTTTTTTTTTTTTTCCTGTTTAAAAAATCACTGTTTTAAATTTAATAAGTTATTTTAATACATAATTATTTTTTAATTTATTTTCATTAAATGCCATTTTACTATACATTCAAAATTAAAATATCAAATTCTTTTAAAAATAACAATTAATATATACTTAATTTTACTTATTTTAATTCCCACTTTTTTATCACTATTTGAGGTTTAATACATTTCAGTGACTCTTTTTTCCTTGTAAATTGTAGTTATTTAAGGAGTTTGACTTGTTAGAAGGAAGAAATAATTTAATCCAAATTAGTACTGCAACTAATTTTTTAAATAAAATATTATTTTTTAAATGGTATAGAATTTTTAATTAAGTAAATATTTTCATATAGATTTTCTTGGCCTGAAATATCTTAGTTTTCTACTGAGAGGTGCCGGTGCATTTTTTATTCGCCGTTCATTTGTTGGAGATCGTCTTTATAAGGAACTTTTTTCTGAGTATGTACAAACTCACATTGAAGGTTGTGAATTCCCAATTGAATTCTTCATTGAAGGAACTCGCAGTAGATCAGCAAAATCACTAGTGCCAAAACTAGGTAAGATTTATTACTAGGCCTTTACTAATTACTACTAGCCTTTACTACTAGGCAATTAATTTTATTTAATGTATCTGATTTATACTTATGAATTTGGATATTTTTATTGTTAGGAATGTTGCAAGTTATTCTGGATATGTACTTTTCATCAAGAGTATCCGATATCATTGTGGTACCAATCAGCATAAGTTATGATAGAACTCTAGAAGAAATGTTATATGCATATGAATTACTTGGAGTGCCCAAACCTAAAGAATCTACTAAAGTAATTTTTCTGCTTATTTGATGATTTTTAAATATGTTTAGATTCAGTATTAAGCATTTTATGTTTGCTTTTCATTATTTTGCAGGGTTTGATTAAAGCTCGAAAAGTTATGTCAGATTTCCATGGGGATGTGTATGTCAGATTTGGTGAACAAATCTCTCTAAGGGAATATTTTAGAAATTATGACAGAAGTGTGCATAATCTTCATCCAAGGTAAACATGAATCCATTTCATAGTAAAAGCTTGGGTAATTAATTATCAATAACACTTAAACTTTTAGATAAATATTTAAAAGATTGAATCAACATCTGGCAGGTAATTATACATAAATTTTAAGTCTAAGACTTAAAATTTATGTATAGTTAACTGCTTTATATTAGTAATTTATTATGATTAAGTAGTCATATTCAATTTTACATTATCTTAATCAGTACTGTATTTTTACCATTTAATTCTATTATAAATATTTTTTAATAGTAAAAAAAAATTTTCAAAAGACTTCTTCGAAATGCATATGATTCACAAAATAGAATTTTTTTTAATTAATATCATGTTACTATAATATTACATAACTTTTGTATATTATCCTGCAATTTATGAAATAAATAGAATTGAAAAGAATGGTAAAAACCTTAATATACTTTTTTCATATTTTATTGAAAAATTATACAAAATTTGAATATTTTGTGTTTGTTTTCATTATTTAAGTTCTTGTAACTTTATCTAGAATTTAAATATACAAATCTATTTTGCCCTTTTGTTTACTTTAGAGATTTGTCTGTGACCTTGAAAAAAGAACAGCTGTTGTGCCGGGATCTGGCCAATTATGTCATAAGGATGCATCAATGCAATCTTCTTATATCTCCCTTTCCTATCATATCCCTAGTGATTAGTCAGCCTGCTGTGGTCAGAGCAGGAGGTGTCCACATTGACGTCTTGGTGGATTATGTGTACTGGTTAGAAGAATTGATCAGAAGGACTGGAGCTACTATCTGTGCAAGTAAGTAGTTTTCTTTCTATATGTATGTATTAATATTATGAATATTTCTTGCATGCATATGATGAAAAGCATTTAATAAAATTAATTTTAAAGAACTATTTTGTATATACTTAAAAAATTATTGCTTTGTTTCATTTTGTGTTAACTTCTACATAATTTTTCTACTGATTATATTATATTGTGAATATTCTGTTAAAGAAATAGTATTTTCTCCAACAAAACAAAAAAAAATTATGAAAGAAAAGTTTCAAGAAATTACTTTTCAGCTTTAGATGTTTTTTTTAACTAGTACAACGTATAATTATGAATTTTGAATGTTTTATTAGAAAAGAAAAAAATCAGATACTTAAAATCATAATAAACTGTATAAGCATAATATTTTTTTACACAATAAATATATTTCTAAAAATTTTAAAAGGAATACTGTGAAAAATTCTTAGTATATTATTCATGGTGGGTAAAATAATTGCTTACATTTCTTAAGACTTTTAAAAAGTAAATTCTTAGGTTCAAAAAAGTTCTACAAGATTTTCTTGAGTGTTTTTTGCTATTTTAGAATTTAAATTGGTTATATAGAAGTGAATAAAACTAATTTTTTGACATAAAAATATTTATATATAACTTGGAAATATTTGTTTCTTTCTGAATTGGATTATTTGCTTTTATTTTTTGAATTTAATATGTTATTCACATTTTATTATAGATATTAAGTAATTTAAACAATTCAGCCTTTAATTAGTTTAGATTTTATGTGTTTCAAATTAAATTTTATTTGTTATAAGTTTTTCTAGACATTGGTATATAAATATGTTTATAAAGTCAGAATAATTTTTGTCAAATTAATAACATCAATAAATTTGATGTATAATTTTAAAATAAGATAATGCCATTGTATTGTGCCATGTTTTTAGAAAAATAAAAACTCAGAATACATAATCACATAATTACTCATAATCTGAATTGTAATTTAAAACTTTATTATTATTTATTTCAGCTATAAGTCTAACAATTTTAACTTAATTTGATATATAATGTATGTATGTAACGTTTTGAATTAAAGAAAAATATAGTTAAAACTATAATCAAAATACACAATTGCTTTTAGAAATAAATATGTTGCACTTTGTAAATATAAAATAATTGAATAATTGATGATTTCTATTAATTTTTTTTATTGGTTGAAAGTGTTCAGATTTCAATAGTTTTTTTAATTCATTATTATAAACATGAATAATATATTATGTAAGCTTTATTAATACTTATTTTTATTAAAATTATTTATTTTAAAAAAATTTCAGGTGGTGAAACACTTACTGAAAGCTTGATTCAAGTAGTGCAATGTCATTCAAATATTGTCCAACTGGATGAGAATTTACATGTATCTTTTAAAGACGCTCTCATACAGAGTTCCACTTCGCATATTCCAAGACTTCGTAATAACACTGTGAAGTATGCTATTCCTGCAATGCTGGGGTATCATTATGGAAATCAAGTAATTCAGTTGTTGACCCATGTTAGCATGATTTCTCTTGCAATGACATGTAATGGAAATGATATTTCTGTTCAAGGTAAATGCATTGCCTTTTGTAATTATGTTTGAAGTTCAGATAAGATTTTTGGTACTTACGTATTAACGCCACCACAGCAGAAGTGGCGCTAATGCGCCGATTAAGAGCTGCCAATGTGCCAAAATAGAGACTGTTTTGAATCTATGTTAAACTTTATATTGGCCCATTTTCCACCGAAATCCGATTGACTACCTTGTTTTTAAATAAAGTGTTTGATTTTAAATTAAGTGTTTTGATTTTAAATAAAGTGTTTTATATATTTTATGATTTGTCACAAAAATTTTAAGTTTACATTGCCGCCACTTAAAAACCGCCAAATAGATGCGGTGTCGTTAATACGTAAATACCGGATTTTTTTAATCATAACCATAAGTTGTTGAAAATTGTTTTCTTTGTGTAATGTTCAAAATACGATTTCTTTTATTATTTATGAGCATAATTTTGAAAATTATAAAATCATCTTCCATTATTCTAGAGATTATATGACATCCAACTGAACAGACATTTTATGTATTAAATATATAGTAAAATGTGTTATATGTGTATAAAATGTGTAAGTGTCCATTGTTACTTTTGTGTCTTAACATGTTATCTCAATGTATTTTTATTATATATTTATGTAATATGTATATTTATGTCATATGTAATTATATATATTTATGTAATATGACATCAATGATATATTGTTCAAAAAGATATATTTAAATTATTAAACATCAGATTTTAAGCTGATACATAATTTTATTTTATATTAATCATCAATAGCACAACAGCCCAGAGTTAGCCAAAGCTTTCCTTTGAAGAGTTTTCCATGCGTTCCTCTGGGTGACTATGGTCCTCCAATTCTTAACTTTTAATACAGCAAAATCTTTTTCTACTGCATCTATCCATTGCAACAGAGGTCGTCCTCTTCCTCTTTGTCCCTGTCGCTTTGCCAAAATGAGCTTTTTTCAGGGTTTTGATCATTCATTCTAAATACATGAGCAGCTCAACTTTAATCTATTGATCTTAATTAATTTTATAATATCTGGGTCTTTATAGCATTTATAAATTTCTGCTTTATTTTGCATTAAAAGGTATTATTTTCAATTACAGATACTATTTTTCATCGATATAAAAATTTGAGAAGGTTGCTACAAAGGGAATTTGTATTTGAAAGAGAAACAGAGGAAAAGGTAATAATAATTCTGTTTCAATGTAATTCTGAAATATTAACATATAAAAGTATTCTCTGCATGATAAGTTCCTAGCATTGCTTTTACTATAATGTAGCAGGAAACCTTATTATAATTTGTTTTCTATATATGCGATTAATACATTGTTTGGTGATTTATGCTTGTAAGATTTAAAATTTTATCTTAAAAGTATTTTTTATAGTATTCAAATATTAAAGTGTAATTTTATTCTTTGCACATTTTTATGAAATTTTTTAAGTTTATTAATACTCAAACTACTTACTATTATTATTTTAAAATATTTTGTTTTAAAATTAATAAACTAATTTTAATATACATGAATACTATGTATAAAAATTGCATACATATTTTTAACAGGATTTTATGCATGCTCTTCGTTCGTTAAAAGAAGAGAACATCATTTCTATGGAAGGTTCAAACTTGATGCCACTTCCAACAGCTATTGATAAATTTGAATTCTTAAGCTCACTGCTTTTACATTTTCTTGAGAGTTATTATGTAAGTATTTATAATGAATTATTAATACAAATTGTTAACATATTCTAGTATAATAGCATTTCATTATCTTGTACAAATGACTTTATCACAATCAAGTGACTTTTTTTTCAAAAAGTGTGATATCAGTTTTTGTAATTGTAATCTTACATATTTGTTTCAAATTATTCTATTATATAAAAAAATAACCTGTTTATGAAAGTTCAATAAGTCATAATAAACTATAAGTATTAGAAAATGAATCTAAATCAAAATTCCATGTATTAAATATTTTATTAATAATTTTTTTCATTGCACTAATTTAGTTCATATTGATAATAAAGAAAACATTAGAACAAAGAAATATTGCACAGAAAGTAAAAATTTAGTTTCTAAAAAAAAATTTATTTTAGAAAATATAAATTTAAATTTAATTTTCTTATCTCTTTTGCTAGCTCATCGATTAAGTCATTTGTGTCAATAATGAATTTTTAATAAAACCAAACCAGGAAAAATGCTGACTGAATCAACAAATTCAGGTGCACTAATAAAATTGAGATTGATAAGAAAAACATTGATTCATTGAAATAAATTAAAAATAATAAATTCATGGCCATAAATTTAAACATGTGCATGAGTTTCACTTATGGCCTTTGGGGAGGGGTGGCTCGAGCCCACCAGCCACTCGCTTTGAGTGTGCCTGCAAATATTCATGTCTAAAACATAGCTATTTGCAGAAATTAAATAACTTTTAAACTTATTTTGGGCCAGTGGCATTAAATTACAATAGCTTCACTAATTTGCATATCATATTTTGATGCAATGTTACTTTTTTCATAAATTCATACATTTTTTTTAAATTGACGATTTTGAAAAGTGTAATTTCAATTTTTATGTTTTTTCTTAATATTTGGAAACTTGTGTATTTTAATTGTAAGATAATAATAAATTAGTTTAGGCAAAAAAAAAAAAAAAATTAGTAATAATTTTATAAATAATTAATTATTTATAATAAAAAGATACGTATTGCAATATTTGTATTAAGATACAAAAGTATATTTAAATCGAAATTATTTTTAATATAATTAGAAAATAAATTGTATTGTGTATGTGTAAGAAATGTGTATTTGCAATTAAAAAATACATCTTTGTTACAATAAAATGTACTTCTATTATGTTTATGGATTTTAATGTAATATACAGACTTAATATATATATATAATTAAGTCTGTATTGTATCTGTCCCACATTTTAATTATTATAGACTTAAATAATAATTAAAATATGGGCAATGCAACTAGAATAAATCACTATTGTGTAAGATTTGAAATATTATTTATGTGTAATTACTATATTACTTAACTTATTTAAAATGTGGGCATTGCTCCCAAGCTTATTTTTTAATTATTATCTTCAGCATAATGGATCTTAATGAAAGAATATTAGAGTAAATTCAATAATTGTTGCATTTAAATTTAACTGTTAAGTTATACAGTTTTTGGCAGCATTAATATAATATTTCATTTAATTCTTTTTAATTTAAAAAATGTTGCAAAAAAAAAAACTAATATATTTCTTGATCTTTTTTTTTATTGTGTAAATTGTTGACTTAATGTTCCTTTGCTTATTTAAATTTCCTGTGATCCTATATTGTCTTACTGCAAATTGTAATATTGTCTTCGATTGAAATATGTAATTTTTTTTTTTTTTTTTTTTTTTTTAATTATATTTTTTTTTTGTTTAGAGCAAAAATTGGTTTGTCAAATTAGTGCCTAAAAGAAATTGAATTTAAATTTATTTAAAAAATTATATCATTATTGGGAACTTATTTTCATTTTTTCTTATAGGTGATTTGTCAATATTTTTTGCATAGTGAGCAAGAGTTTCATCCACCCTGCAAAAAGCTTTCTCTTCAATGTCAAGGCTATATTGAAAATGCATTGCTTGAAAACTCTATATCTGATTACAGGTGTCTATCTTTGGACATTGTGAATAATTGCTTAGCTTTTCTAGTCAGTCAACATGCACTTTCAACAATTTCTAAGTAAGTTTTTGCATTTGTTCTAAAAATAATAATTTCTGTAACTTCGAAGTATTTGTTTTTATTTGTTATTCAGTTTGTTAAGTCAGGAATATTTTTTTTATTTAAAAAAAAAAGTGTCATATTAAAATTAGCTCTGATTTATTTAAAAATACTTAATGTTTAATAAATGACTTCTAAATCTTGATTTAATATTGATCATTGTTTGTTATTTGACATAATATAATGGTTGTCGGAAACAAAATTAATTAATGTTGTGATTTATTAAAATAAAAGAATAAGTAACCACTGTTTTATTTTATATATTTATTAGTTATATAATATTTATGTACTACAAAGTTGTTATCAACTGAAACTAGTTTATTTCTATAAATTAAAATTGCATATTCATTAGTATGATTATCAAATTTTTTTTTATATAAACCTAATAGAAATCTTAAAATTTTAATAAATATATTTAATTTTCAGAGATGGGGAATCTCTAATGCATCCTAATCATCCAAACATCAGCAATATTTTATTAGATTTAGGTAAGTAGTTTAAAGTAAAAAATTTATTAGGCATTACTTAATTGTCAAAATGTTATTTCTAAAAAAAATGCTAATGAATAAAGTATATTTTATAATAAGTGTTTTTGAACTTTTTAAAAATTTAACTAGCTTTTTTTATTACTTATCGATTTATTTCCTTCGATTGATTATTATTTTCCTTTTCATAGTATATGTAATTTTAAAAACATTTTTACTCTTTTTAAGTATTTAGAAACATTTTTAGTGTTTTATTCCATGTGAGCGTTTTTCCCCATCATGTTGGGCGATAAATTATATGCTGAATACTTTACCCTAAATATTTAATCAGAAAATATCAAATTGCTTAGTTATATAATTTGTACTTCTTAATTGGTCACTGTTAAAATGTCTATCAGTTAATCTTATTATAAATAGTATGTACTAGTATCTTGATTATCAAATTATTTATATGTATTTTATTAAAGAATAATTAAAAACTGCTAATTACTTTTCAGAGAAAGTTAGTAAATTTAGTTTTTTAGAAGAATTATTTTACTAAGATTAATTTTTAAAAAATATCCATATTTAAATATATTGTAAACGTTTATAACTATACATTGCAACATGATATTCTGTAGAAAAGCATATTAAATTAATCATTATTATTTGTTATATTTATTATTATTTGATTATTATTTTTTTTTCTTTTCATTACAGAGGTGTTTTTACCTGCTTTTGAAAAGAATAATTACAGTAGACTGTCATTACCAGCTGCAAAGTTGTGAAAATCATTTAGACACACTTGTAAAATGATCATCGTAGACTTTTATTTTGTGTTCAAAATTTGTGATAGTTAAATGAAAGCAAATTATGTTGTATTTATTAAACCAGTTTTTGTATATTTATACGTATTATATAAGCAGACAATGACTTTAAAAAAAATAACTTCTTTTAGCTACATTTAAATATATGGCATTTATCTTAATCTTAGTAATATTTTTCACCTTGAATATAAAGATTGCATTTTTTTTTAAGCATATTTAAGCATTTTTTCAATAATTTGAAATTTTTGTTAAGATGATAGCTGAATAATAAATTTAGATAGTTTTTTTTACAGAAATTTCTTACTACCAGTTGAATTGCTCATATGAATTTCGGGTACTAAATTTTTCTAGATTTGTGTTATTTGGTGATTAATTTTTTTGTTCCTAATGTTAAGTCTTGAGAAATATCTACTTAAATTTTTGTGTTAGTGATGCACTTTTATACCAGTGTTAGTTTTTCATACTAGTGCTATGCATTTTAAAAGCATGTTTTTTACCTTCAAAAATTATTTAAATTTATGGACATTAACTTATTAATAAGTTAATTTTTTTTATACTACTAACACCGGTACATGCTCAGTTTTTGATTGTTGCATTTCATTATTATATTATTTTGTTGAAGTATTCTTATTAATGTATTTTATTTTACTCAAGTTGTACTAACAAAGTTATGTTCAAGTATTTATTTTCTATTTCATTTATCAAAGTATTTTTCTTTAGTTATTTTTGTATATTACAAATAACATTTTTGAAAGTCAAAATATATAGAATTATAAACTTACTTGAAAAAAACTGTGTACACTTTAAGCTTTCCTAGACTGTTTCTAAACCTTTGTGAAATAAATTGAAATTATAAAATTGTTTGAAAAAAATCTTTATTTACTTTTTATTATTTATTTTCTAGAGCATTGCTTAAAATACATATAATCATATCAAAAAGTATGAATTAAATATTATAATTGTTATTTTCAAAAATACACAGGATATTTACACATCTTTGTAATGATTTCGAATAAATATAGTTATAAACAAAGATAAGAATCTTATTTTCCGATAAGTTTAATCTCGTAGACCCTTTGTTATCAGGCCATATCTTGATTCCCAGTGTAAAAGAGCTTCTCTTACATCAAGGCAGATTTTGTTTCACTCCTCCGCCACAATTTTCCAGAATCCATCCAATATTAGGAGATGCTGGGCCTGAATGGCCGAGTGGCTAGCACTCAGAACCACAGGTTCCGGGTTCAAGTCCCGGCGGTGCCATGGATGATTATAGTGGTTCGGAATCCACTTTAAGCCGTAGGACCCAGTCTCGCATGACTGTAGAGTGTTGGGTATAGAGCTAACAACCCTACCCTGTAAAAAAAGAAGACATCTCATGTTTTGAAATCTGCCAGTAGGCAGATGGCCTTGGCCCACCATGGGGCTGTTGTGCCAATCAGGAGTTATATTACAAATGTGCACAATGTTGGAGTTATATAACAATAGCAGCATCCCAGAATCATCATCATCATCACCATGGGGCTGTTGTGCCAATCATGATGATGATGATCATTCTGAGATGCTGCTTATGAAGAGTTTGTTATATAACTCCAAATGTGCAATTCATAATAAGCATGCCAGGAACTTGAGTGGGGTGTATTTAACTGGAATAGCCTCAATTCTGGTTATGTTTCTTATTTTTTTTCTACAGATAGAACAGTAGATTTAAAGATACGACTAGTAACCTTATCCTGATATAATTTGAACATTGAAAATTGTATGGTTAAATTGATGGGATGTCTTTGAAAATAGTAATAGTAGATTGTAATCTAAGTTAATTTTTACTTTCCTTAAGTAAGATTTTTTTTGTTATAAGATAATCCAGTAATAAACATAAAACTTTAGCAAAACTTTTCTTGTTTTCACTGAGCCAACATTTTAGATATTTTTTTGGTAGTAAATCATTGGTATTTTTCTATTGTAGCCAGATAAATATATCCAAGCCTCATCAATTGTAACTATATATTCTTAATTTTTACCTGCCAAATAATTTGCATATAGTCTTATAGATGGACATCACAGGGTATTTTTTTTTTTAATTTTAAATCAGTTTTTATTATTTTCTTTAATGTTTTTACAGAGATATTTAAGGATTTTGTGATAGTTCTTTGAAGAGTTGGATTTTTTTTAAGCACGAGATGTTCTTTCCATGTTATAAGAAATGTATATACCAGTGTTGGGTATGCATTTTTTATCTTTTTCTCAGTCAAATGTAAACTTTTACATACTTCTTTTTTTTATTAATTATGTCACTTATTTTATATGTAGAAATATTAAAAGTATGCTATTGGCATCTTTTTTTTTTACTAATTTAAAAAGTGATTTTCTTTTCATAAAGCTCAAAAATATAGCCTTGGATACATTATGCATGTTTCAGCAACATTTTAAAGCAAGAATAATTTTAATAATGCAGATGATAATTAAATACATGGAGAAAGTCACAATGTCTGAACATGTTCTCTGTAAAATTATGATAACAGTTTTGGCTCTTTTAAAAAAAAATTGATATCACAAATCTAAAATTTAATTAAAAAATAACTGTTTCAAACTGTTGAAATACCATGATAATGATATTTAAATATTTTTCAAATTTTTTTTCATATTTCAAGTATAATAAACAATAATTGGTTGCTGAATCATATTTTCAATTCACTCTTGTTCTTAAATGTAAATGAAATATTTTCTAATAATAGAAATACTATATTTGAAATAAAGGAACTTTTAACTAACTTTAAAGGAACTTTTAATTTAATTCTTAAATGAAATATTACAATAAATTATGTGAAGATTAATATTTTTAAGAGTTAATGGTAATTAGCTCATATGACATAATATTTTATGTCTACAGTATATATTTTACTTAGTATTAATTGAAAAAAATATTCAAATGTTCATCAAATTGCATAATTGATTACAATTATTGCTGTTATATACTGATATGAAATGATCAATAAATCGAATCTTATATCTGTCATTTAAAAAAAGAAATATATTAAATGCAAATATTATATGAAAAAGATTCTAAAGAGATTTTTTATATTAATTTTCAATAAAAAAAAATATATATAATGCTATACTGTATGATAGGATTGAAAAAAAATACAATAGTACTATAAAAGAAAAGAAATTGTGCTGCATTTTGATGATTAAATTGGGGGAACATGAACTTAGTTTAGTAAAACTTTTTATTAAATATTAGAAAAATATTTTATTTAATGTTTTCTATTTAAATTATTATACGTGCATAAAAATACGTCAGTAAAATGAAATTTATCTTCATTGTTTTTAATTCAGTTTAATTTAGTACCTTAATAATAAGAAGTTATATTCCAACGGTGAAGACCCAGATTACTAAAGTAGCCAAACATTAGTGATAGACCCCTAAACTACGATTTGGCCGGGACATTTTTGTAGATAAAATCGCAATGCAAATTTTTTCTTATTCCTTAAACACAATTTTAGGTTTACAATTCATTAGTTAGTATGTTTAATTTAATTTATGCCAGCCTGTCTATAAACAATCCAACAGCATAAAAAACACCAACCATTAACAGTTGCCAAATTGGTATCAAACTTAATTTTTTTTTCTTTGCAATTAAAATTATCTACTGACACATGTTTAGACTCCTGACGGGCCATGATTGTATGGCCAATCCTCTTTTTCGTATGAAAATATTTGCAAGCCCAAAATGCATACTCTGCAGTCTTGGAGAGGACATGGATTCATCTCACCTTCCTGTCTGCCCTGCACTTGTTTCCTCTACTGGGAGGCTAGGGCCCTTATGGGCTAAACATGTCTATGTGATTTCTTTCGATACTCGTTGTTGTTTTCATGTTCCTTGTGTTCTTTTTTATTTTATTACTTATTGTAGCCTGCCATTGGAAATTTAAAAAAAAAAAATGTTTTGGGATAAGCATATTATTCATTGTTTTTCTGGTTCTATTTATATGAAAGATAAATGTAAACCATTTAATCTTAGAAATATATCTGGGCATCTACAGTGTTTTATTCTGTGTAGCATTATATAAGTATTAAGCTGTCTGATAAGTCTGTTGCTTGACATGACGTATCGCCACAAACAAAAAAGATAATTTTTTTTGTTACCATTATTCGTTTTTAATTTAAACGACGCCATGTCAAATTTTACACTATTCCATACTTCAGTATTTGTTTAACAACCATAAAAAGCAAACATCTTTTGATTTTTTTTTTTTTTTTTTTCCCCCACCATGGAAAAAGTGAGTTTCGTGTTATGATAAAACACTATTTTTTGAAAAGTAAAAATTCGATTAGCATTGTGGTGAATCTGCCTTATTAAATTTGGTACTTAAATTTCGGATGGCAGAGTTTAAACGCAGCCATAGAAGCATTAGTGATGAACCGCATCCAGATAAGGTAACATCAGAAACGATTGAAAAAATTTCTGATATGGTTTTGGATAACCCAAAATAGAAAGTGCGTGAAATAGCCGAGGTAGTAAGTATCTCAAGAGAATAGGTGGATATATTTTTCATGAACATTTATACATGAAAAGCCTATGTACGCGATGAACATCAGTTCACAATTGATCAAGAACGTGTTCTTGCTTCTCTGTGTTCTGTGGCCTGATGGATAATTGGCTAGCGATCTGGCCTTTGGTACCACAAGCTTCAGGGTCGAAACCTGGCGGTGGCATGGATGTTTGTGAGTGGCTGGAATCCATGATAAACTGTGTAGGCCTCGGTCTAGTAGGCCCAAAGTGTGTAAAAAGTGACTGTAGAGCGACAAACTAAAAAGAATATCGGCTTTCTTTGGAGCAGTTTGAGCGAATGAGGTTGAATTTCATCTGTACATCACGGTTGATGAAACATGGATTCATCCTTATTCTCCCGAATTGAGTCTGCAAGCAATAGGTTCCAGCCGATGGAAACGCTTCGAAGGTGCAACAATCAGTTGAAAGTTTATGGCAACTGTTTTGGGGATGCACATGATATAATAATACTTGATTACCTTGGAAAAGGCAATGCAATAAGGGGAGAATTATATGCATCATTGTTGGACCGATTGGATGAAGAAAAAAAAAGGCCCCCGAAGAAAAATGTGTTATTTCATCAAGATGCTACGCCAGCTCACAAATCAATGACATTGAATGAATTGCACGACCACCCACTGTATTCGCCATAACTGGCCTCATGCTACTATTAGTTGTTCTTGAATTTGAGAAGATGGTTCGCAGGCAAGCATTCTCATTCAAATAAGGTGATTAGTTCAAATAAAGATTATCATTCAAATTAAGAGTTAATTATCATTCAAATTAAGAGTTAATTATCATTCAAATAAAGAATTGGCTCTAGAAAAAGACCTAGAGTTATCTACGATGCGACGTTTGAGTCCTTCCCACGTCTAAAAGAATTCGTGGAACTCAAAATGACCAAAATAACTAAATTGCAATTCTGAGGTGTCTATTTGGCTCCTTAAATTTTCATTTATTACTACGATGTGCAAAACTAACACAAATACTGGCTATCGTAATTTTTTTTTTTTTTTCTTGCCCAAATGATATCTAAAATTCTTAAGTTAGTGTTTTCATTTCTAATATATTTATTCTAAATTCAATTTATTTTTATTTTTCATTAATTCACTCACCGTCCGCGGGGAAACGTATTACGGACTCCTAATTGTACCTGAGTAACTTAACTTACTTACTTCATTCTTTTTATTACTTAACAGCGTAAATGTTCTTTTTTTTTTTTTATCTAAATTCACGATGTAATTTCAATAATGTAAACGTAACTATGTTAATGATTATGTGGAGGTTTTCGAGGTATATTTACCCCATAGGTACTCCGAAACAGATACTTCCGTTTCCGTTTCCGTAAGAGATTAAATAAGAAACTGATGGGTATTTTGACTGTTTACAGAAAATGTGTTATAAGGACGATGTAAAAAGTTAAAAGATAGTTTCATTTTGCTAAAAGGAGAGCGCGTTGCAAAATAAAATATGTGCTTGAAAAAAAAAAAAAAAACCTGGTTTTTTTTTCAGGCAACAGAACTATCAGATTGTTGCCTAATGGCTGAGTGACTAGCTCTGAATGCCACAGGTTTCCGGTTTGAGTCCCAGCGGTGCCATGGTATCGACGTTAAATTGCAGGTCCCGGTCTAATTAACCCAAAGTGTGCACAAAATGACCGTAGAGCGAGAAAAAACCAAGCTACTTATCTTTCCTGTTTGGGAATGAAGTCGCGTTGCAGGGGATTTCCAGACAACAGTATTGTAGAGAAATAGCGTTTCCCTTATTCCATTCTACCATCTCTCTTGCATATATTTCTCGGATAGATCGTAAGAGATTTGAATTATTTAACTTTTCATGATTTATTATACCTTTCTTTAGAGCTTATATTTCTATGAAGTTCCCGCGGCCTGATGGCCAATCGGCTAGCGCTCTGTCTTTTGGTGCCACAAGCTTCATATTCGAATCCTGCCGGTGGCAGGGATTTTTATCAGTAGTTCAGAATCCACGTTATACTATAGGTCCCGGTCTAATTAGCCCAAAGTGTGCAATAAATGACCGTAGAACGATAAACCAAATCTATGAAGCTCCCTGTCTTCAGGGCCGGATTTAGATGAAAAGAGGCCCTAGACTATTCTACTTATGTCTTTCACCTATCATTTTTAAGTTTGTAAATTACATGAGAGATAATAAAATACATCATTACTGTGATATATATCAATATTGTCACAAAATCTTTTTTCAATAGTCTATAAACACTTTAATAAAGTATTGAACCTACTGAACTCAAAAGGCGAGAATCAAATGATAGTGTACGCAATCCTAAAATTAGAATCTTTTCTAATAAATTAACACGTATTTCATATGATCGAAGTAATACGAATATAACCGAACGTCGGGATATCAATCTGCTCTTTATGCTCTTTAATTATACCAACTTTAATTATGCAAGAACAAACCAGAGCTCAGTTGCATAAGACACGTCAATATTTGCCATAGCAATCAGTGAACGTATGAACTATACTGTGGCGCAATCTAATATATGCAAACGAACAGACCCAATGAGCCGAACGCGTTGATCTTAACCAATGCATTTTTATGTTTGTTTATTAGTCATATGTGTAGAATTTCTCCTTATTTTCGATTCAGTGTTTTGGTGTTTACTGTTTTTAGAATAGTGTAATACTAATTTTGCTAACAATTTGAATGTAGGCTCCTCTTGATCTTGAGGCCCTATGCTGAAGCCTAGTTAGCTTATAGCAGGGGTCTCCAAACTTTCCAGCCTTAGGGCCAAAATCGCGAGCATACGCTTGTTAACTACAAAATATTGTCAGTGAAAAATCACAATTACGTAAATCTCATTAGTATTTTTTTTTGCAACGGATACCCCACGGTTTCATTCGCGTTAATTTAGCTTTTCCGTTCATGAGAGATTTTCAAAATAAAAATCATATGTTTGATTCAGGATATATGCCTTCCAAACATCGATATACATACACAGGCATATATACATATACATACATATACATATACATACACATGCTCTTTACCCCAACATAACTACTGAGGGTAACCGCGGGATGTTCACTAGTTTATAATGTTAGTGGGATTCATTTCAATTATTTGTTAGTTGTTATGCTTAAGTTAAATTCTCCGCGTATTATGCTTGTCATTGAGCTTTACCTAGCAAGTCAATAAAACCGAGTTATTATCATTCTGTGTTTTTTTTTTATCCAACTTAATACAGCAACAATAAGCTATTCGCTGTCGCGGGCCGGATTGATGACACTGGCGGGCCGGATTTGGCCCGCGGGCCGTAGTTTGGAGACCTCTGGTCTATAGGAAAATCCGGCCCTGCCTGTCTTCATTGCACTTTGTACACGCTCCCCGCCAGTCAGTGAGGAGAAAACGGGAATTCAGCCTTCCATTCCCCGCTTTATGAGCAAATCGAGAGCACTGCCCCCTATTCCAGCGAGTTAATTTTATTTGCGTAGGCGGTAGCGATCGATCGATACCTTTCGGTTGGTACGCAGGTGCTCCTTTTGAAACCTTGGCAAGAGGATAACTAAGAACAGCTGGGTTCACTTTTTAGTCAATTTGAATATAACTTATTTCGACCTCTTTGATTTCATAATAATTCGAAATATCGAAGTAAAAAAGCTGCCCAAATGCTTTTTACAGCTGAGCCTTGGCCTACTCGTGAAAGTTCGTGGACTAAGTATGAAATAGATCGGTACAACGCATTGCTGAAAATTCTGATAGGTGATCCAAAAATAAAAAAGGTTTACAAGAAACCATCCAAGAAATGGCTAAGATATATTGTACTTTATCTAGCGCTGATGATGATTACTTTCCTCTGGGCACGCTTTCGTATTTACATCACGTATGAATCATCAAAGGATGCTGTGGCTAATACCACCACAGGAGTGGACGCAATGGCTGATACCACTAGAGGAATGGACACGAACAGGATGATGACATTCTTGCTCTTGAATTCTCTGGAACAATCGAAATGGACAGATCATGCTAGAGCGTACTCGATTGTGAGCATGTATGGGATGCTCGAACATCAAAAGAAGGCCTCAACTGCACTCCAGTCCGGTCTCACTGTAGCCAACTCGTGGATTGCTTTAGTCCTAGCCGATGCTAATGAGGATCAAGATTTGAAGGATGATGTCGAACTCTTCATCGCCAAGCACGCCAGTGAAACTACACTATCCGAGGCTTGGAAATTTGAAGTGGAGTCAAAAACAGAAGTCGCCAAAGCCAAATACCAAAATTTCTTACTCACATCAAAATTTGGATAGAAAGGTATGCATTAATATTTTTAATAGCATAATAGCAGTCAATACACCAGATGACTTTGTAGCGATATACTCTATTAATTTTTAAATAATTTGTTAATAAAAAAATCCAGAATTATATTATTCAAGAGACAGCCCCAAACGACAGCCCTGTAGCTTACTTAGAGGAATACCACATCCGCTTGACAGCATTCATCATCATCATTGGCACAACAGCCCCATGGTGGGCCAAGGTCGTCTGCCTACTGACAGATTTCGAGACGAGAAATGTTTTTTTTTTTTTACGGGGTAGGGTTGTGAACCCTGCGTCCAACTCTCTATGGTTGTGTTAGACTGGGACCTATGGTTTAAAGTGGATTCCAAGCTACTACAAACCCGAAACCTGTGGCACCGAGCTCTATTCACGCGGCCATCATGCACCTTGATAGCATTATTCTGTCATTTTATATGTGACTGTACCTTAATGAATAATATGACAGATTTCCATGAAGCCCTAATAGGCAGCCAACTGTCAATGCTATCACTTCTATTGAATCTCCTTCTTTTTGAAAACAGTGACTCCAAGGCACGTCACCAGTGTAAAATGGAACTATTATCTATTTGCTCACAAACTTAGTTTTCTGCTGATGTATCACCAGGCTATGAATGAAGCATTGTTGGAAATTGAATCGTGACTACTGAGTAATAGA
>BPLQ01011974.1:622297-637411 GCA_021605075.1 Caerostris darwini
GGAATGATGCACAAACAAATGAAATAAGAAAAGGACAAAATGGATATTGAAATTTAAAAAAAAAAATAGACTATATAAGGCGGTTTTAAACTTTGATTCCATTTTGAAGTTGCGTAGGGATAGTTGTATCTTCCGTTACACTGAATAAAAATGGTTTGAGCTTTAATGATCCGGTTATTGTGATCAGCTATATTACAAAAAAAATTTCTAGAAAGTTTAGTAATATGGATGTCTATAGTTTCCATATTAAGGTCGTTGTGAATGGTAGAGTTACATACGAACCAGGGTGAGACTGAAGTTATTTATTTAGCTCAATTCGTGGCTCAATGGTAGCGTGCTGTTCTGGTGAACATTAGGGTTCAGGTTCCATCCGCTGGCAGCATTGCTGTACACACTGTTTCAAAATCGCGGAGACTGGATGACATTTGGAATGTTCAGCATCTCGCCTCGTGTGTCAAACTACCTGGTAGGAGTTTACCGAGTTTTCTTCCATACAATACGCAAATGTGACGTAATTCTCCCCTAAAAGTCCTCTCGAAAGGCACTGCCCTCCTTCTTCAGCGTCACAGGGCCAAGTCAGACTTCTGCCTACGTATGCTCCATCACAACAGAAGTTGCCCCCTCCTGTCCCTCCTCCCATGAGAACATACGGGTTCTTGGACTTGGTCAGATGTTGCTGTCTGCCAAGTAATTTGCTTTACCTTGAAGGTAACGAAACAAATCCGTCTTATAAGCCTTTACAGTTTTTGAATGTGGGTGAAATAGCGCCTCCGCAATTTTGAAAGAGCATTCCCAAGTTTGCCACCTGGGGAATCGAAAGCATTGATCGTAATGTAAGCATCAACATATCCCTTGGCACTTGTGCCAGCTATGCATGCTTTACCTTAGAGCCACGAGTTGGGCTCTATGACCACAATATATACTTTTGTCCATGTCGCTTTATATATGTGGTCGTTTAGTTTCCTCAGCTATAAGAATTAAGATGCAGTAAGAGGATTAATTAAAAATTAGACGTTTTTAAAAGAAACTGGCTTACATTTACGCTATGAATTAGAAAACACTCACACAGCCACCAAATGTTTAACAGTGAGAATCATTACAATTATTTAAATGGTGGGAATTCATATGTTTCTGATTTTAAATAATTATAATTAAGAAACTAAACTACTATCTTCTTCGAACTTTAAATTAAACTTGTCTTAATTACTTTATCATTGTTGTAGACACTGTTTCAAGGACAAGGAGACTCGGTGGCGTTTGTGATGTTCATCATCTTGCCTCGTTAGTCAGACTACCTGCTGGTAATTTTCCGGGTTTTCTCCCATACAATAAGTAAATGCGGGGTAGTCCCCCTAAAAATCCTTCCCTCCTTCTTCAGCGTCACGGACTGAAGCCCAACTTCTACCTATGGGTGCTCCATCACAACAAAATCTGTTCCTTTCCCTCCATCCATGAGTAGACTACTCATGGGGTGCTCGTGCCGCGCTGCAGGACACTGAGAGTAAGTCACAACAACACACACGGTTCTCATTTATGAGGTACAGTTTTTATAACACAATTAACAATACAAAGAGATGAAGATTATTCTACTCCATTTAGAGTCAATGATATAACATGCTAGTTGAAGTTACAAGAGATTTTCGCCATTGTCATGCACTTTGGTGATTGCTTTGAAATACGAGTAGGTTTGTGGAAGATTACTATGCAGTATCTCATACCTACAGTTTTTTTTTTTTTTTTTTTTTTTTTTTTTTTAAATATGCCATTCTTATGGGTAGGCTGAAAATCCTCAGAAATCCTTAAGAAGGCATTACTTCCATCAAATCAAAATTTAGAATTTGAGAAAGGCTGGAAAAAACGATACAGGCAAAAATAAATATGCATAAACTCACATAAATAAGGCAAAATTTACATATAGCAAATTGTCATGGATATTTAATTAATGTTTGGATTTCAATCAACACTAGTTTGAAAATGTTAATAATATAATATTAAAAAAAAAAAAAAAAAAAAAAAAAAAAAAAAAAAAATTTAAGCAAGTTTTCAAATGCATTTTAGTAAGAATTATCAAATGAAATCCTGAAATGAAAAAAATGAAAAAAGTTTCCTTAATAATTATTTAAAATTATTATAAAAATTTCTAGTAAAAATTTATTCAATAATTATAACAATCTCTTTAATAAGGATTGATATAATAATTTTTAATCTATTTTTTTTTCCGAAAATTTCAAAAAAATATGACAAAAATCTTTGTAAGATGAATTTTTATCAAATAAAGAATATATTTAATAGAAATATTAGCTTAATCAAATTTCAACTAACAAATAATAAAATACAGAAATTCCTTAAAAATAATTGCTTCTGTAGTTGTTAATAATTGTTTCTATAGTTCTGAATAACTCTTTTATAATATTAAAAAAAAATACGGGATGATTAAATCGAATGCAAAAAAAATCACCTAATCTCTTTTAATAAATTTTCTAAAAAAAAAAAAAAAAAAATCGATACAACTGTATACAGCTCACAAAATGTTTTAGATTTTCACGAATTTTGTTTCTTTTTAAAAACCTGGAGAACGTAAATTCCGTTAAAATTTACTATTGAAATAAAATCCACAGCATGAACTTTTTATCATGAACTGAATAACTCACCAATTAGAAACAACACTTTCCGTTAAATATATATATATATGCACAATTTTGAATATTTGTTTAGAATAGTTTAGTTTTTCTTTCCAGTTTTTGAATTTATTTTTGTTTTCTAATTATTAATTTATCTTCTATTTTCAGGATCACTGGAAGAAAAATGTTTCCTAAGAGTAGGATTTCCTCTTTTGTCTGTTGTATTAGCCGTTTCAAAGATGTGCAATCACTTTTTAATAAATACTAATCATTTACTTGTATGTTGTTGTTGTTTTTCTTTTAATTTATTTATATTATATTTTAAATTTATGAGTTATCAAACCATCATTTTTTATTTTTAATCATAAAAATTTTATTATAATTCTGATGAATTCGAAATGGACTAAATCACTCGCATAGTAATTATAGTGTAATGCATTTCAGTTCGTGTATGAATTATTAATTTTCTCTTATTAAAATATTTAACTTTAATAACTAACAATCATTTTTTAATGAATAGTTATTTATGCGTATGTTGCTTTTTTTTTTCCTTTTAATTTGTTTATTATTATGTTAAATTTTAAATCTATAAAATATTGAATCATAAAATTCTTCATTACATACTATTCTTCATCATTTTTACTCATGATGTAAAATAAAATAAAGTTTTGGTGCATTTATCTCCTTTTTTTATGGCATAAATCACTATTCCTGTGCTGAGTCCGTTAAATTTAAAAAAAAAAAAAGCCTATGATGTTGTTTCTAACAAAGTAAAAAATTTATCTGATTTATGAATACAAGTATTTCTTTTTTTTTTAATATCTTTTTTTTAACAAGAGTTAATCATTAACAAGTAATATAAAAACAAATTTTTTAAAGTCAATTCCTTCTTTTTTTTCACTCTATTGCAGAAAGTCCTTTATAAATAATTTTAATTCATTTTTTTAAGTTTATCTGGCGCCATCTGTTGGTAGATATATGCAACTTAAATCGAAAAAAAAAACTAAAATTAGTTAATTAAATTTAATTATTGAATTAATATTTGAAAAAACTGTATTAACATCAAGTGTCATCTACTACAAGTTCAAAAAAATGTATTTAAACTTGAGTGGATGAATAAGAAGTATTTTATGAACGATTGAAAATTTGAACAAGATATATATGGGGAGAGTGTGAGCTAATAGAAGGAATTGAAAAAAAAAAAAAGGACAGCAATCTCGAATTACAGCAAAATAATAAAAGCAAATATAATAAAAGCAAATACATACGATAAAAATAATAAAAGCAAATAGATACGATAAAAATAATAACAGCAAATATATTAGGCTATATTTCAAATTTAATTAAAAACTTTTTGATCATTTAAAATTAAAAAGTATAGAATACATTAACAAGAATACTCAAACACGATCATTTCAAATTTCAAACGTAAAAAATTAAGAATAATAATATCTAGAAAAATAAGCTAAATTAAAATCAGACGATTTTTTTTATATTATTGCCAATTTGTAATTACATTATTTTAAAAATTGAATAATATATATTACATGAATAATAAAAATATTTGATAATAAAATAATAATAATTAATAATTAAATGAATAAAAATAATTAATAATTGAATGAATAAAATAATCATTAATTAATTAATTATGAGCAAATGAGAAAAAAGAGCAGAGTGAATATATGAATATTTCTCTCATATAAAACTAAAATTAATTAATTAAATTTAATGAATGAATTAATATTTGAAAAAAGCTGTATTAACATCCAGTGTCCTCCACTGCAAGTTCGAATAAAATGTATTTTATTAATGATGGAAAATTTGAACAAGATATATATAGGGAGAGTGTGAGCTAATAGAAGGAATTTTAAAAAAAATGAATATTTTCACGAAACAATCTCTCACAAATAAAACCAAACGATTTTTAAAACTATTACCAACTAAAGCGAGGGGAAAAAAATTACATTTTTATTAAGGAATATATCCGGAAAATCTTGATGTCCATTAATTCTTGTGACATTTTTTCTAATTATAATTTTTTTAGTTAAAAATTATTCAAAAAAATTATTTGTATAGTTTTATAAGAAATAGAATGATAATATAAAAAAAAATTCTTATTTAGATAGTTTAGAATTTAACCAACATAAAAAGCTTCTGAAAAATTCCTAAGTGTCTATTTACTAATGGAAAACATTTTATCATATACTACAAATATATAATATAATTTATTGGAAGATTACGGCCATTATTAAATGCCATTGAAGTGAAGCAGGGCTTTCCACATTTTTGCATCAGTAACTTGGTAATTTCTGATCAGTATACTACTCTCTCATCTATTCAAATTTAGATCTTTGGAGAAAAAGGCGACGAACTTGACTTTGAATAGCGTCTGAATATTAGGCACCCCGGGTTGAATAGTACCTTTTCAAAGTCCCCTAGTCTACCAAGGACAAACTGACCTTCATCTGTCCTTAAAGGCAACCTACCTCACGTATATTTTTGTAAAAAAATAAAAATATATAAAATGCAATTAATATTTGTAAAAAAAATAAAAATGAAATGAATTATGATTGAATATATTTCTCAAAATCTAGTAAACACAAACTCTAGTAGACATTTCTCAAAGTCTAGTCTAGTAACAAAAAAATCAAATACAGTAGCATAAATGTATATTATGTAAATATATAATATTTATAGAATTTTATAACTATTTATTATTATAACTATTATTCTAATTCAACATTTTTAACATCTTTTTCCAACATTTTTAACATCTTTTTCCAACATTTTTAACATCATTTTTTACACGAATATATTTCTCAAAATCTAGTAAAAACATTTAAAAAAATCAAAAGTAGCATAAATGTATAATTTTTATAAAATTTTATAATTATTATTTATTATTATTCTAACACAACAGTCTCAATTCTGATGGTTATCACGATTACTATTGACAAATATTGTTATTATTAACCAAATTAAGCATTTTAAAATTGCGTCCAATGACGAAACAATGATTGTTGTTATATGATGCATCAACGGCCTCATGGTATGCTAAGGCCGTCTGCCTACTGGCAGATTTCGAGAAAGAGATGTTTTATTTTTTACAGGATAGGGTTGTGAGCTCTACGCATCGTTTTAGAGTCATATTAGACCGGAACCTACGGTTTAAGGTGGATTCCGAACCACTACAAACATCTATGGCATTGTCGGGACTCGAACCCGAAATTTGTGGCACCGAGCGCTAGTCAATCGGCCATCAGGCTCATACGATACATATAAATGCGTATGCCTCTTTGAATTTACGTGTGTCAATAAATAGAGGAAACAATCGATTTTAAAAAACTTATTTTACCAATCTAACGTGACACATCAAATTGTTTATTTACGTTTTATTATACTATAATGTTGATTTATTTTATCATTATTTTATATGCATAAAATAATAAACATTATATAAAAATGATAATGGCTTTTGTTAGCTGACATGTTAAAAAAGTGTGATGTGTGGCATTAGATTGATAAAATAAGTTTTTTAAAATCGATTATTGCGATAATTATATGTAATTTCTTCAATGTATGAAATTCGATTTCTATTTCTTAATCATATCGGTAATTGATAGACATCATTAAGAAACAGAAAAATTAGAATTTAGTTATATGACAATCGACAAACAACAACAACAAAAACATCGATTAATCTTTAAAGTATAGTCTACATTATGAAAGAAACTTTTTTTTTCTTCGATGGATTCATACAAAATATTTCTTGTCCTGTATAGGACTAGAAACACGGGTTTCCATCCCCCCGCCCCCAAACAGGTTTTCACTGTGTCACTACGACTATCGTTTTTCTTTCTATCGGTGGTTCTGTTTTTCTTATTAGCCGCAGTTTTCTAGTGTTTCGAGAAGTATTGATCAATCCATACAAACATTTATGGAATCTTCATTTATTTGCAAGCAATATTTACAAAGATATACAGGGTTGATGTTAACAGTTCAAAGGCAAAAGCTCAACTGGAAAAAAAAAGTTCTTTTTAGAATAAAATAACTCGTTTCCACAGCAACAGCTGGTTTCCACGGCAATAGCCCGTTTCCACAGCAACCAATAGCCCGTTTCCACGTCAACAGCGCAATTCTGAATCGGTTCCAAACGATTTCTATAAAACTATCACGTGACGCTGCGTGGCGCGAACTAAGGCATAAGAATTCCAACACACTGAATAGAATAAAAAGAAGCTCAAAAGGAACGATAATCCTTTGCCCAACTGAACTTCGAAAATTGAAGTACATGTGACTTTTCGTTCCCCAATTGCCACGATATAATAGTACGGAAAACTGGAGATGAATTAGGGCTGAACCATAAATCGTGGGCATGAACTCTACTGGAATTCTGATTTATTCTCAAAATAAAATTTAAACGAAAAAAAATTCAAGGATCGTAAATTGATTATCGGCAATCCGATAAAGAATTAGGAATCTAAATAAGATTGACTCGATCATTTCTGTATATGGCAGATTCTGAATGGTAGAAATGGAATCCAAAATAATTTTCAATTTGGATTCATTTGGAACTTTGTACACGGAGCATGACAACGGACATAACAAAGAATACATGTGAGAATGTGGAATTTATTATTTGTAGCTGTTCCGTATGTAGCAGTTCAGTTACAAATAATGAGAGAGGGAGAGAAATTCCTGATAAATAAAATTCAATTCCAAAATTTAACCGAATTGAAAAGTGAACGAATGAATGCTGGCTTGAATTGTACTGATAAGACTTTTAAAGTCCAATATTCATTTCAGGATCGAATTCGGATTAAATACTTTTTTTTAAATTGCGAGCAGGTAAACAAGTTGAATTTAAATATTTCTTTTCAATTTCCTTACTTTAAAATTTTTATCAAAAAATTAAATATGTGATTTATCGTAATCAATAAATAAATAATGTTCTAAATTTCTTCTTGACGGTATCATAAACTGATATAAAGAAAAGAGAGAAAAGCTTAGATTTATATTTTTATTTGTTATCATTTATTACTATTCTTTTATTTTATTTTACAAATAAAAAATGTATACTACCAGAGGGAATTTTAGATAAATTATTATTGTAATAAAGGAAATGATTAGTCTAACAATGTAAATAATATTCATTTTCTTCAAAGATGGAATTTTAGATAAATTTTTATTGTAATAAAAAAAATTATTAGTCTAACAATGTAAATGAAATTAATTTTATAAAAGATGGAATTTGAGATAAATTATTATTGTAATAAAAGAAATGATTAGTCTAACAATGCAAATAATATTCATTTTATCAAAGGTGGAATTTGAGATAAATTATTATTGTGATAAAAGAAATTATTAATTTAACAATTTAAATAATATAAATTTTATCATAGGTGGAATTTGACATAAATTATTACTGTAATGAAAGAAATTATTAGACCGACAATGTAAATAATATTCATTTTATTAAAAAATATTTTAATTAAAATTAATTGGAATTGATACTGATAAATAAAATTAAAATTAATTGATAAGTAGTTTGTTTATATATAATGTATCTATATAAAAATCTTAAATGAAAAAATTTGTTTGAAAATAAATATTCAATACGTTTTAAATAATTTAAAGTATTGTCATATGTATTACTTCGTATTAATTGTAGTATATTAAAAATCAATTACTTATAAAAATTAGTAAATTTTCTGGAATTTTTTTGACAAAGATTGATATAATACAAACTTAATATACTTATAATACTCATAATATGTATTTGTTAAATTATTAAACAAATTGCAAAACTTGGAGTGATTATATATAATTTTAAAAATTAAAAAAATTCCGAATATCTAAAGTGATTTAAAATATAAGGTATGGATTAAACAGTTTTACCTTTGTTTATATATAACGCTTAATTTAAGGGTTTTCGAATTTATGCGATATTAATAAAATTTATCAGATTGAAATTCTTAGAAAAAAAGTAGAATAATTACAATTTCAATACGTAAAGAACATTCTATTAAAAATTATTCTTTAAAAAACATTTTATTATTCTAAAGTCTATTCAGTACAATATTTTAAATTTTGAAAAAAATTTAAAAAAAAATATTTTTAAGCCTAAATAAATCTCACAAAAATTTTGACTTACGATTTAGATCCGCTTTACATTAATTTTAAATCATAATTAAAGAATATTCTTTCAAACACAGTTTGTCATATTAAATAAAATCGTCTGTTTGGAGTGTTTAAGAATTTTAACTAGTATTTATTTTTATAGAAAGAATATCTCCACGACTATATCAAGTAGTCTATATCGTTCAAAATTTTCAAATTAATTACTAATTTGCCCATAGAAAAGATTATTCAGTTAAAAAAATTAACCAAACAGTTAGTTTAAGTGATTAAAAGTTCTATCAGAACTGAGTACTAAGCATACTATCTTTAACGTTCGAACTGTGGTTACTTCACAAATATAAAGAAATCACAATTGAACCCAATAGAATAATATTTGATCCAAATTTAAAAACAAAATTCTAAAGCATAATATTTTTTCATAGTAGCAAAGTGAAATCTGTAATGGTGAAAAATGGAACGAAATAAGCTCATACGTTACTAAAAATTACTTCGAATCTATTCCAAAATGGTTAAAATGTGTTCTTAAAACTCGCAGGTGTTCAATGAAGCATTAAACATTTAACAAGCAGCTGAAAGATGTTTGTTTAACTAAATTGCTTTTGTTCAAAGTAACAGTAAAAGCTAATTGCTAAATAACATTTAACGAAGTCAATTAATTAATTATTAATCATACAATTAATTTTAAATATTGTAGTTCATACTTTCCTCGTGTATTACAGTATAAATGAATTTATTCTAAATAATTGGAAGCAAAATGTAAATAAATGCAAATTTCTTAATCGTTTCAAAGCAATAAATTTTAAAAGCGCTGTTTAATAATTTATATATATGGAACAATTATTCGAAAGCTTTTGTGAGACAATATATTTAAAAGGAGTAAAAAATAAATAATTATTTTCATACTTGTCAAAAAAATTCCAAAAAATTTAATTTAAATGCCTTTATGATTCTAGCTTTGAAATTTAAAGTACATGGATTTATGATAAAGGTATATGCAGTATTAAAAAATTATATGAAATTTAATTTTAAGATAAAATAAAAATATTTCAAGATGTTAGCGTGCCAACTTTTTATGTCAAATTGCATTTTTTTAAAACTGTTTCTGCAATACACAATTACAGAATGGGAAAACTAAGTTGTTACTGATACTAATTAAGATAATAAATCCACATTTTTTTTTTTTTTTTTTTTTTTTTCGTTTGAAAAAAAGAAGCAATCAAATATTAATAATAGAAAAAGAAAAAGAAATAATCTTTCATTATAAGTGTAAATGAAAGGTTTTAATCTGAAGAAAACCACATAATTCCAGAAATTATAAAAAACGATTCGATATTTATAGAAATAGATGATGGCAGGCACACATTAAAAAATTAATTTAAAATTGCTAAAGATATTTTTAAAATTTTAAAAATTATTTCTAGTATAAACATTTATTGTTTCTTTTCCTCTTCCTCAGTTAGGGAAATAGAAATTTTTTTTTATAGTTTTATCACCAAATTGCTAGTATTCATTCTCGGAAGAAAAAAAAAATTCTATTCCTACTTGCTTGTTTACATTTCAGTTAAATCTAAATGAAGATTTCTATTATTTTGTTTAAATTCATTTCAAACTAACAATATGAGATAAAAACTTACATTGATTATTTCTTAACGAAAATTCTTTTTTTTTTTTTTTTTCTTTTCAATTCCTTCTATTAGCTCACACTCTTCCTATATATATCTTGTTAAAATTTTCAATCGTTAATAAAATACTTCTTATTCATCCACTCAAGTTTTAAAAAATGTATTTGATTTTGTAGTGGGTGACACTTGATGTTAATACAGTTTTTTCAAATATTAATTCATTCATTAAATTTAATTAATTAATTTTAGTTTTTTTTTCGATTTAAGTTGCACGTATCTGAAAATAGATGGCGCCAGATAAACTTTAAAAAAATGAATGAAGATTATTTATAAAGGACTTTCTGCAATGTAGTGGAAAAAAAAGTAGGAATTGACTTAAATACTTATATTACTTGTTTATTCATTCTTTACTAAATCGCTTATGGTATTTGATGATCGAGACACATTACAAATGAAGTGAGCAAGTGCTCATGCATTAAAACAGGATTATATTATTAAATTAGCTTTGTAGAACAGCTGCAGAACACTAGAACAGCGTGACTCGCCGCCAGCACATTTTTCGAAACCAAAACCAAAAAAATGGCATGTTTTTGGTTTTGGTTTCGAAAAATTTACTGCTGTGCAGTTGTCAATGCTTTGGCATAACCTTTGACAAATCGTGAGAGAGAGTGTTGTAAGTAGAGAAGATTTAATGCTCACGACAAGTTCTAAAGTAAGATCAAGCAACATCTTCATTTATCAATTTTTCTTTATTACATCTTCAATTGCATTAAAAATAATTTTAAATAAATAATTTTTTACATAGATTTTAGAAATGCCCTTTTGAATATTGGTAGAAGGTTACGATTTTAAAATTTTATCATTTCGATAATAGTATAAAACAGACTGTAATCCATTGTAGATTTTTTTTTTTAATCAATAGAATCAAAACGAATTATCAAAATTATAATTATCGAATTATCATTAATTGCAAATTATGAAAGAATTATTAAAATAATCAAATTATCAAATATATTATTATTTGCAAAGATAATAAGAATATATTACGTAGTTTGCTTAGTAAATATGATTCAAATGTTGCTTTTACAAAACGAGATCAGAAATTTTCCGTCAAAGATTTGATTGAAATTTGTGCTAATATAGATTAGTTCGTGATCTGCCCTTAACCGATTTAGTAGAATCTTAATGTAGTTTTCAATAATTTGTTTTTTCTAAATATTTTAAAATAATTCCTTCGAAGCAGTTTCAAAGTCCTAATCATACAAAATTTCGATTATTCAAATTATTTTTATTATTCTGGAAATATATTAAGAATTCATTTCTTCACAAGCTGATAGGCTTTAACGTATGAATTATAGGCATAATTTTACGGATTTAATTGAATCTCATAAAAACCTGAATAATTTTTTTTTCTTAGAATTCTTTTACCCAAATAATATCGTCTTTTAAAGAAAATTCGTCTTAAGCAATTTAAACTGAGTCAAAAGTGATATTAATCAAAACATTTTTTTTATGTGAAGAAATTATTCTTTTAGAGATAAGTATGTTTAGATTTTAAAATTTGGTTGAAAGAGGTTTTCTGACATTTCAATCTCAAGTTTTACTTAAGTTTTGTAATTTTATTAATTTCTTAATAATATTGCAATTTCTCATTTATTTTTTAAAATTCTTTTTTAACAATTTAAATTCCTCCGAAACATGGTTTAGTTAAGAAAATTATTATTATTATGTAAATAATAATAATAATAATAAATTATTAATTAATCATCATCATTATTTATTATTAATTTATTATTCCCTTAAAGTATAAAACATAAATAATAATAATAATTATTATTATTATTTAAATAAATGGTAATTTTTTTTCAAGGACTACTTTATTTACGTTTTAAAAAAGTTCAAGTTTAGTTAGAAAACTAACATTAAACTAAAATCTTATTCATTTCTAATTTTTTTTAAAAGAACTAAAATATTTAATAAAAAATAATTTCATCTATTTTTATAAATACATCTACTATTTTTAAGTAAATAAATTTCATCAATTTTTTTCAACTATATATTTATAATATAAAATATGATTCATAAAACGTATTGCTTCAAAAAATATAATTCGTAATTCTCTACTTTAATTGAATGTCAATGTAATTTCTTTTGTCTTGTAATTTTTTTAATGCAATGCCTTTTTCACCGATAATATTTTTTTAGTTAATTGTTTTAAAGAAATCCTTATTGAACAAAACTGCAATTAATCAAAAAATTATTTTTTTCTAAATATCTCATAATATATATGTATTCAAATCTTCACAGAATATTTCGTTAAACTTTCTAAGTAGGATTTAAACGGATTTCCTAATTTATTTGACTATCAATATAATTCTCATTCATTCAAAAACAGTATTTATCCCCTAATAATTTTCTTTTTTAAAAATTCATTTTTAAAACAATTCAAATCATGCAGATTAGATAAAAAATTCATATTTATTTTCATTTTATAAATATACTGAGAATTTATTTTTATATTATATATATATATATTTTTTTTTTTTTTCTTCTAATTTAGTTAAATCTCAGTATAATTCTCAACAATTCATTAACAAAAAATAAAAATTGAAATTAAAAAATATTTCTTAATAAAAATTTAAATTAAACTAAAATTTTAAATAATTATATAATTATATAAATAATATATATATATATATATATATATATATATATATATATATATACATAATATATATATATATAAAACAAAAAATATATATATAAATATTTTTTTTTCAAAAATACAAAGGCTTTATTTGTATTCTATTTTTGTAACAGTTTTCAAATTAAGAAATTATTTATTTATTTTACAAACAGGTTTCTGTCTAAACTAAATCCCAAAATAATTCTCATTTTTTTTTTTTTTTTTTTTAAAAAATTTTTGTTTTTCCCAAATTTTTTTTTAAAAATCATTTTAAAGAATTTGAATAAAAACTTGGATTAACCAAACTATTCTTCACATTTTTTTAATTAATTTTTTTAGAGGTTAATTTGTTAATTAACCTAATTAAATTTAGTTTTTGGTTTTAATTTTACAATGGAAAATTTCTTTGTCCAAAAAATTTTTTAATAATAATTCTAATAATTCATTTAAGCAATTTATTTAATTTATTTTAGCAGTTCATTTTAAGCAATTTTAAATGTACCGAAAACTTGGATTTTGTAAGGTACTCGTTTTTTTTTCTTGAAAATAAATAATTCATAATTCATATTTATAAATATAAAATAGTTATTTCTTTATGAACATTATTCATGTAGAAACACATTCAAAAGTAATTTCCCAATATTTATTCTTTAAGATTTGCGAGATCCAATAATAATTTTTTCCTTGTTGAAAAAAAAAAAATTAAGCACTTTAAGTTGACTAAATTTTAGATTAATCTAAACATTATTTATTTATGCGAATATGCTAAGAAATTGTTTTTGTACAGAAAGTCTTTTTCAAATTATGATTAAAATACAATTTTCTGCTTTAGCTAAATTCTAATATAATTTTGATTATTTTTAATTTTTTTTTATGCAGACTTTTTTTTCCATTCGTTTTAAACAATCCAAATCATAGCCTAATTTTGATTAATCAAAAGAACAATTTTTTTTAGTTAGAACAATTTGTTTTTTAACGATTTTTTTTTTATACTAAGAATTTATTCATTTAAACTTTAAAATAAATTAATCCCAGATTTTTATTTAATGAACTGATAATTAATTTAGTCATTCTATGCAGTTGAATCTCAATGTAATTCTACATATTTTTTATTTTTTATTTTTTAATTCATTTACTTATAATGATTGTCTTTTTGAAAATACTTTTTTTAATAATAATTCTCTTATATTGATTTTCAGCAATTGAAAATGAATTAAAACTTCTATTGATCAAAGCCTTCAATTTGAATAAATTCCACAATACGATAAATCACTTTTCTCACATAAATCACATTCTTACCATAAATCACCTTTCAAATTCACCCCTCTGAAAATTACGGTTTTATTTATATGCCAGAACGTATACATACATACATACCTATCTTTGTAAAGAGATAACAATGCTCACGTGTGTGTCTACAAGAGTAGTCATGTACTAGTATGGATATGAATCTATGTATAAATATGCAAGAAGGTATGCGTACATTAATCTGTGGCTATTTCAGTAAGCATGTATATGTGTGTTCGTTTATATGTGGATGTCTATGTAAGTGTAGGCTGATAATAGTATGTGTGTATGTATATCTATATGAATGCTTGTGTGCCTGGGTATGTATGTAATGTTTATGTCTATGTAATGCATGTGTTTATGTAATGTATGCATACGCGGTTATGTATATTTACTTTCATATAGGTACGTATATATGCGCGCCGCTGGGTGAGCATTAGGACGGAAGTGAAAAAGACGAGGAGCCTCAATGGCATTTGTAATGTTCAGCATTTTACTTCCTTAGTCGAACTACCTGGTGGAAGGTTTCCGGATTTTCTTCCATACGCTTCGTAAATGCTGGATAGTCTTCTCAGAAGGCACTGGAGGTAGTTCGCAAAGGGGGGATATAGGCAAATGGGGGTAGTTCCCCCCCCCCCAAAAAAAGGAGCGCACATGAAGTCCCCCGCTAGGAAGGCTCTGCCCTCCTTCATCAGGGTCATGGAGCCAAGCCAGGTTTCTGTCCCATCACAACAGAAGCTGACCCCCCCCCCCC
>BPLQ01011974.1:637511-648776 GCA_021605075.1 Caerostris darwini
GGGGGGGGGGGGGGGAAAGTGTGGCGGTCCAAGATAAATTTGTCTAAAATTTTAAGAACAATACACAAGTATTACAATTTAAATATGTTAATGAGATGAATGAAATTGCGATTTCAGTTTGAAAAGTTCCTTATATTGAGGTTCGAAGTGAGACGTACTGATTCTAAGGAACGAGGTTAAATGCTCATCTGTCAGTCTACTTCTGAAATAATTCTTTCTAAGGTTCTTAGTTGAAAACACTTGTTCTCATATATAAGATGAAACCAACATTGGACTGATTTTCTGGGCGTGAGATATTAAATTTGGGAAACTTACTTTCGATAATGATTTGAAAAACTAACTTGTTGGCGCCAATCTACAACTATAACTAACAGAGAACTTCCGCTTTTAACACTTTACTGATTGAAAGCTGTCTGTGCTTGCTATTTCCGTCGATTTATGTTTTGTAGAACAAAAATAGAGAAAGTGAAAAGATCATCAGTCCTTTGATTAAATATTTTTTTTTTCTTCCTTTTTTTTTCAAAGTAGAAAAGGAGATGGATATATGATATACAAATATATATTTCTTTTAATTTGCCTCGGACCGGCAAATTAAAATTCTATCCGCGGGCCGGATAGAACTTTCCGGCGGGCCGCAGTTTGCCCTCTCTGGTCTAAATGTTGGTGTCTACCAAATGGAATAAGAGAGAGAAAAAAAAAAAGAAGAATAAGAATAAGAATTATAGTTTTGCACAAGAATTTATTATTTTTCGATATAATGATTTATGTTGAACAATCCAAAGTTTCTGCCACACTTGACACAACAATTGCTGAGGACCAGAATGCGAAAATCTTATATGAAATTAAATTGCAATTAAACAATTTGCAATTAAACTTGACAATTTATGGGGCTTGGGCAGTATTATTGGAAATTTGTCAAATGGCAAATTATTATAGTTAATCATGTCCCCAATTCTAATAATACTGGCAGAATCAATGAAAGGACATACATTTTTTTGCCTGACTCTGAAGGATTTACTTCACCTTTAGTCCTGAGAGTTGTGAGCTCTCTTGCAAATTCAGATTCTTTCGCCCATCTTATTAAAATAAGGCTTTGTCTGATAAATATCTTCGCCAATCAGGTGTCCAGAATGCTTCTCAATATCCGGTTTAGAATTATGCAAAAATCTAAGAATAAAATCCAAACATGGATTACTTTAAAATACTTATTACTATAATTAAGAATATCTTTAAAAATAATATGCTATACGAGTATATAGCCAATGAAAAGCTCTGTTCATGGTACGCTTTGAACACTTTTAGAGATTTTATGAAAAGTCATCACCACTGGTTCTCAAGCACTTTAGATGGATTCACAACACAACAGATAATGTCTGCAGGATTCTCCTCTGATGAAGCATGCCTTCAATGTTCATAGATGAAAGATCTTGAATAATAGCCAAAGGTTTTCGACATGATCTGTTGTTTCTTGAATCATGACATAACAATCATATTGTCACTCTAGTAGTGTGTAGCGGCCTGATGGCCAAATGGCTAGTGCTCTGGCGATTGGGACCACAGACTTCAGGTTCGAATCCTGGTTGTGGCATGGATGTTTGTTGGTGGTTCGGAATGCGCGTTAAACTGTAGGTTCCGGTCTAATTTGCCTAAAGTGTGCACAAGATGACCGTAGACCGACAAAGCTAACCAGTAATGTGTGTTTAGCATCTCTAATCTAAAAGCTCCGTCATATAACCACGATGCCATGCACAATGTCCGATAAAAATTAATTTTTATTCTTAGAGCTTTGAATTTATTATGCTGTACAAAACTTCGATGAAGCAATTTTTAAAACGATTGCATCAAAAGCCGATTTTTAGCAAAAAAAATCGGGGTGTTTTTGTTCACTGTAGACGGCTTTATTTCGTTTCTTTGTTTTCTCCCAACCTGACCTTGAAATTCCCTGGCCAAATCGACTCCAAGCTTTCTTTTACATGTGGGTTAGTAAGGTAAAAGGGGGAGAGGCGAGGCCAAAGGGCTTACTTCCCTCTCGACATGTGAAGCATAAATAAACAAATGAACTATAAAGTCGTTAAGGTTTGGTCAGAAATACACAAACAAAAAGCCAACGAAAGTTTCAAGTTATCCATTCGGAAATCTATCTTTCCAAAAGCGTTTACTTTTCCATCTTTAAAAATATGTTTAAAAATGTAAGATTAGTTTCAATGACACATTTTAAGTTGTACTTTTGCTATAAAAGTAGAGAGAGCAGAAATCTTATTTCTAACTTACTTAATTAACTTACATTAGATCTTGTACAGTTTTAGAAAATCTGATAATTTAGAAAATTTCAGAGGTAACCACAATCTTTTCTGGCGTAATGATAATCGTACAAAATTGCATTTTCGCTTTTTCTATCTAATATTTTAATTTTGTAATGACAAGGTCCATCAAGAAAATATCTCAATTACGAGTGCAATTTTTATTTCCAGTATTTTTAAATATTGACAAATAGAAAGATATTTTATTACTATTGTAATAATAGGGCTAAATTTCATTTTGAATAGCGAATGATAAGCTCAAAATTTAGGATTAATTGTAAGATATAAACAACTTTTATCTGTTACATTCTATAAATAAATAAAAAAAAAACATTTTATGAAAACTAATATTTAATAATAAAAAAATATATATTAATAAATATATTAATATTATTATATTAATAAAAACTATTAATATATTATATTATATATATATTAATAAAAACTAATATAAATAATAAAAAAAATTTCTTTGGAAAAAAGAACAGAAGAAAAAAAACATTTAATTTTAATTCAATGTTTATGAATCGAAAAAACTGTATTTAGGTGATGAAATCAAAAGATAAATAAAAAAGTACAATGTAAACAGAATATGTAAGAGTTGTTCGCATTCTGATTGTATTTATTAAATGAGATTTATTCATCTTTTCTTTTTTATTTTCAGATTCAAATAATTTATGATTCGGCATTGTGTTTTTAATACTTTTTTGTTTATCAGAACTGATTTCCTAAATTTAAATTAAAATAATTATTATTAAAAGGGAAAATCGTTTGATAAAAGTATTTATCGTTTTCGTTAAAAAAAAAAAAAAAAATAGTTTGCAAAAGTTAAAAATATTATTGAAAGTGGAAACAGACAAATAAAAATTGCCTTGCATATTGTAAGGAATGTTTTTTACTTTAAAAATTATATTAAAAATTCAGAAGAAAGCTTTTGACGTATTATGGGAATTTAAAAATAATTCCAATTACTTATTTTAAAATTATTCTGTTAAAACTTTAAATAATTAAAAAAAAAAATTTTTTTTTTCGAAGAAATTATTCTCTTTGGGCAAGTAAAATTCTACTGTCCTTTTATTGGATGGCGATAAGAAACCGGTCCACCTCACCCCCCTATTTGACCGTGCAGACTGACCTCTACAGCCCCCTTACCCCTCTGGAGTGGTCAGACTGTATTCCAGGATTATTTTGCCCGCTTATATTCGAAAGTTGCATTTCGTTTGCATATACTATTAAGAAATGGCTTCATCGTTTGCTGAAGAATCTTCTATAAGTAGGTTAATTTTTATTACTTTCAAAGAATTTTGAAAACTGTTTGTATTTTATATTCTTGTGATTCAATATTTCATGGATCTTGTCTTGTTGGAATATCGTAAGCCTTGTCTTTAAAAAAGTCACGTACACCACTTTGCATGTAACCAAAGTACGATTTAAATATCTTAATTAATATATTTTGATATATACATATATAACATTGTTTTAATTTAATAATACTCAAAAAACCTGCATGTTAATTGTCTGATTTTGTTGTAATTCATTATACAGAGACAAACGTATAATTAATGTATGCATGCACTGTAATAGTAATAATATTATATAATATTGCATTTAACTATGCATTTAATTTAACCCTTATTATTTATGATTTTTTTTTTTATATTTAAAAACAGAAAAAGTAACTTAAAATAGAATATGGAATTAGATTGACATTAGTTTATAAATGCATGCAAATGCAATGCATTTAAAATTATTTATCCATGCACTGTAATAGTAATTATTAATTATATAATATTGCATTTAACTATGCATTTAATTTAACCTTTATTATTTATGATTTTTTTTTATATTTAAAAACAAAAAAAGCAATTAAAATAGAATATGGAATTAGATTGACATTAATTTAAAAAATTGTTGTTTGCTAAAAACTATTTTTAAAAAGTTCGTAAGAAATTGTAAAGAAATAACAGCTATCGACAAAAAATTTTAAGTTTTCATCAAATTTGTATGTTTAAAATTGTGTTTTTATCTTTAAAACTTTAAAAATTATTTCATACTTCTTTTTCACCTTTTGCAAATTACCATTAAATGAAAATTAAGCTATTTTTTTTTATCAATTATTGATCAAAATATTATTTAAAACGATATGTTGAAAATAATTGATCATTATTGATATTTTTTTTTCTTATGCAAATAACTTATTTACGATTAATAAACTTTGGCTATTGTATTTTGTTCCAAAAAAAAATGTAAAATTAACTCAGGCTTAATTATTTTTAAGAATCAAAACTGTTAAAAAAAAATTTTGTTTTATAAAAAATTAATAAATAAAAAAAAAGAAAGTTAATTTCACAATGCTCCGATAGATGGCAGTCCTGTTTGTTACGACGAAAATGGAAAAGTAAGAGAAATAGGCCAAGGTTATGTTTATTGTTCGATTTCAAGGTCATAGCAAGATGGGTTCCAGAATAAGGTAGAATGTCTCTTTTGTGGGATAGAAGTGCGATGGGAGTCTGCGAGATGGGGGAAGGACTTACAGAAAACGAGGAAAGTCTTACCTATTAACCCCCATTTAATGTAGAACGGCAGGGCTTAAGAATTAAGGCGAATTCTATTTATTCAAAAGTTCGAATCGAAAAAATGGAGTACGGGAAAGAAATTTTTGAAATATTACTTACTTATATATTATAAAGAAAAATGTTGAAGAAATTTACCCAATTTTCAAGAATGCTTTTCCAATCTAGAACTAGAATTGACTCTTTTTTTTTGTGTGTGTGTGTATATATATACAATTTTATTGTCACTTTATTATTATTATTTACATTTTTGCTCTTTCCGTAATTTATTTTAAGTTTTGAAATGTACTATAAAAGGGAATAATACAGTTGATTATAACCTGTTTTCATCAAACTTGTTCAAAACTCAACTGCATGGAATTTTTATTCATTTATAAATATCTATTTTATTTGTTTAACGAATCATTTCCAATTGTCTATTCTAAAAGTAGGGAATATAAATACAAAAAAATAATATATTCAAAATTTTGCGAAAAATTGTTAATATTAGCGAAATATGGTGAAAAATCTAGACTGAATATTAAAAAAATTTTTTTTAATTATACATTATAGATATAAAATATCTTACAAACGTGAAACTTTATATATTATTAATACAAATTGGTATAACTTTATAATTAGCCAATATGTATTAATAATATATATTTTAAATGTTCATTAATAATATATATTTAGCATAACTTTATAATTAGATATTAGTTATGAAGTATTGAAGAAAAAGCTTTCTTTGCTAAATTGAAAATTAAGGCCATATTTTTTTTCAAATTTACCCGAATAATGTTTCTAACGTTTTAAAATAATATGCTAATTTAAGGGAGAGGGAAATTTAATATATTTATCATTTACAAATAAAAATTGGTTCGTCAGAATATTGTATTAAAACAAAAATAAATAAATAAAATACATATAATTTAACTAATTCTTCTTTAATGGCGCAACAGCTTAATGGTGGGCCAAGGCCGTCTGTCTACTGGCAGATTCCGAGACGGAGATGTTTTCTTTTTACGGGTAGGGTTGTCAGCTCTACAGTCATATTAGACCGGGACCTACTGTTTAAAGGGGATTTCGAATCACTACAAAAATCAGGACTCGAATCCGAAACGTGTGCCACCGAGAGCCAGAGCGCTAGATTTAATTAATTAATTAACTTAAACCATTTATTATTAAGTAAAAGAAAATTAAAATTGGAAAAAAAAAAAAAAGAATTCCAATCGTGAAGGGACACTATATATTTTTTTTAAAGTTATATGTTATATTTATTATATATAATATAATGATTATATATATTACAATAATTATTATGTTATATAATATTATATTAAATATAATTCCTTTTATAGAAACTAGAAATACCAACTTCTCCGAAAATTAGCATAATAGATGTATTTACAGGCTGCGTACGAATTTATTATCCTCTGGCATCCTTGAGGATAAGGTTTTGGGGATGTTTGACTCGAAATATGATTAGCAAAACAAATCTTCTCAAACAATTCTCTCAGTTCAAAACTGTATCTTCTTCGCCAGTTTCCATTGTCATTGATAACCACCAAAAATTGTTCGTAGCACTTTTCTTTCAAATATTGCCAACACTTTCTCCTCTCTTGCTGTTAGTGACCATGTTTCAGATGCATATGTTAATACTGGTCTTATGAGTGTTTTGTACAGTAAAATTTTAGTTCTTTTAATCAGATGGGATCTTAATTGGCTTCTAAGACCAAATAGGCAGCGATTGGCAGCAATAATTCTCTTTCGGATCCCATGAAACCAATATCGAACCTAAAGTTTCGGTGTTTATGTCGCTGGTCCATGATAACTTGGAATATCTCTGCGTTGAGGTCGAGAATGAAGCTGCATGCTCTTCAGATGGCATTCCTATCGGTGTTCATTTCAAATAGAGAGGAAACAGGCAATATAGGTAACGCTGAATCTACTACATGTCTGCAATTCCAGTGGGGAATAATATCTGGTTGAAGTGACCAGACATTTGGAAAAACAGCCTTTGATTCAATCTCTGGTTAGGGGGATTTTATTTTCATCAGTTGATGTTTGATGTCATATTGGTTTAATATTTCCCGAACTGTGACGATTTCAGCGTTGAAAGATTTGGTAATAAATTTCATAATCCACAACTGAACTTGTTTTTAATTTTTTTGAAATATTTTTTTACGAATCTCTTCAAATTGGATTAAATATTGATTAATATGCGTTTATGTATTCTCTAATATTTCCTTTACGTAGTGCACAGTTTGTATATTAGGTAAATCTATAAATTGTAAATTATTTTAAATACAATATATATATGGAAGTATTTAAATAGAAATAAAAATAACGTATATTTAGGTTCATATTAAGAAAATCAATAAAACACTCATGCAACTAGATCAATTACATTGAAGGATTTTGTTAAACACGTATAGTGAAAAAAAAAGTCGATGAAGTTATTCTCAAAATAATGGAAGGGAAAAAAAAAAAAAACACTTTTCATAGTACTTCAATAAAATATGTGTAATATTAAAATCGGATCAAAATTTATTGTATGCTTGTTAAAATGACATTTCTTTGTTGTATCGCTCATGGAAGGAGGGAAAGGAGGACAGCTTCTGTTGTGATGGAGCACCCATAGGCATAAGTCTGACTTGGTTACGTGTCACTGAAGGAAGGCAGCGACTTCCTGGTGGACTTTGAGGGGGAATTACCCCGCATTTGTTTACCGTACGGAAGAAAACCCGAAAAACTCCCACTGGGTAGAACGACTAACGAGGCAAGAGGCTGAACAACCCAAACGCCATCTTGTCTCTTCGTTTTTTAAAACCGTGTCTACTACAAATTTTGTTTCAAATTGTTAAAATGTTTTGAAAAAAAAAAAAAAGAAAAGAAAATATAACTTATTTAGTTTAAGGTAGGGGTTAAATTATTTTGCCCTTCTCAAAAAAAGCCCTCCCTCCTGAAATCTACCCTCTTTAAGCAAACAAACATAAAACAATGATAAAATAATTTTTTTCAATAATAAGAAATTTTCGATAAACCACCTTGAAATTATAAAATTTATTGAATAGCTGTTGACAGCCTTAAATTGATGCAGTCTGTACATACTGTTAAATTAATATAATTCAAATTAGAGTGTGTCCTATACACGCTGGTTAACATCATATTGGTGTTAAACCTATTTATAATTTCGCTTTCACAATAAGTGATTCACACATATATTCTTGCTGATGTAAGCTGGACTTTCCAACATTTATCTTGGCAATAACTTGCAATTCGTGTGGTTACATGGAAAATAATGTTCCACTATGTTACACACCACCAGCTGTCTGGAGAGGACTGTGCTCCACCCGCGTAGTGCACTACACACAACAACGGACCCAGACGAGTAAACAATCAACCAGCGACGCCGCGACCTCGGAAACGTGCCGAACAAAAGAGCACAGACGCCGGACCCTGTCCATGTCCTTATTATGGCTCTGTGAAGAGGCTCCGCGGATCAAGTCTGGAGACATGGTCCGGGGCACTTATTGCACCCCCTCCCCCCCCAAAAAAAAACAGCACAGAAGATACAGATTCGCTATGTGTAACCCACACGGAGTGAGCGTACCACAGGGAGGGGGAAGATTGGTGGGGTTTGTCGCTCTACGGTCATTTTCCGCACACTTTGGGCTAATTAGATCGGGACCTACAGTTTAATGTGGATTCCGAACCACTCACAAACATCCATGCCACTGCCAGGAACCTGAAGCCTGTGGTACCAAAGGCCAGAGCGCTACCCAATTGGCTACTAGGCAAATAAAAACTATAAAATAGGATATATATAAATAGGTTTTTCTAAATTTTCATACTTTCTCTTCCTTTATTATGTTTTCAACATTAACTTATTTTTATTAAAAGCACCCCCCCTCCCCCCCTCCCAAATAAAATGAACCGAGGCTACTATCCCCTTGACTGTTCCACTACCTTCTAGTGACCCCCACTTCGAGAACCTGCGGTTTAAGATTTCTATATGATTAATATGAAAAATTCGAGGTTTTGATGATAAATCTAGGTATAATAAATTATACAGTAGAACCTCGATAAGTCGAAAACCTCCAAAACTCAAAAAAAATTTTTGTTCCCTTTCCTTCAAGCCCCAAAACCTCCATTACTCGAAATTTCAACCCTCTATATGTCGAAATAATGAGTCAATCCCCACAAGACATTTTGGTATATATTTTCCCTCCTTAATTCTAAAAAAAAAAAAAATTGGACCTCTGTATCTCGAACATTAGCAATGTTGTATTTTACGATCTTTTTTTACAACCTTTACTACTCGATCATTTGAAACTAATTACATCTATAGCTTGATGAAAAATAAGTTACCGACTTTAAGGATTTGCCGACAATGCACGTCATTGTTTCTTAGAAAACAATGCATGAGTATACAGTAAATAGAATAACCAATTCTATGAAATATTCTTATTAAAATTCTTATTATTGCTATTGATTTCATTTGAACTCTAGCGAAGCAAATCTTTTGTTGTCGATTGCAAAAATATTAGAAGTAGTTTGGTTTTACTGCAATACACATCTAATAACAACATCAATCACCTCAATTAACAACAGTATACGAATAATATTGTTAACAAATGAATGCTGTGAAACGTGAACTGAAAACTTTGACTCTCGCTGAAAAGTTTGAAGTGCTTAAAGATAACTCAAAATAAGTTAGAAAGAATCTAAATTCTCTATAAGTCGACAGTACAAGTCGAATTTCCTTACAAAATCCGAGTAAGTCGAAATCCTCCATAAGTCGAATTATTTGGCGTCTCCCTTGTAGTTCCTTACAGAGGTTCTACATGTTCTCTATATGTTGTTTATATATGTATATAAACAACATATTTATTAAAAATAATAAATCAATATCTATCATTTTTATAACTAAGAAAATCACAAATAAAAACATTAAAAAAATGAGTTATGGAGTGATTCATTTATTAGGCTGAACATTTGGAAATATGCATTGGACTTCAAAATATTAACTTATTTAATTTGTTGATCTAAGGCAAGAATTTAGCACTCGTAAAAAAACAAGTTTCATAAAAATCCTTTGATACAAGGGAAAAATTAAAAGAGATACATAAATATAGTAGTAATGAATTTGTAATTTTTTATGGCTTATTTAACACTAAATTATGATAGTTTGTAGTCAGTGGATATTCTCGTTAAAATAAGGAAGTGTTTTTGCTTTTCAGGCAGGAGGAGGATGGAGGCGAGATACGTTCTGGAAAAGTACAACAGAATTCCGGTGAGTAGAGACTTGCCTTCTCTTTACCTACAAACGTAAAATCTATTTTAAATGCAGATTTTCCAAATAGTATTTCTAAAAATTGATGCCTTTTTAAGTAACGGATGTTCTATGTCTTTTTTTTTACCTGTACAGGGTGCGAGGGAAATATTTGACCAAACTATACAAAGTAACTAAGTATATGTATACATACTTGTATGTGTAGTAACCAACACATACAAATATGTATACATATAGTTGCTTCAAGATAAAAAGTCAATTATATAAAGGTTGAACACCATGAAGTCCCCTTAAATAAGAAAATTTATCTATACGAATACATCTACATTTATTGAAATGTCTTATTACAGACCACAGATGAATTAACAGTTTCTATAATAAGACAATTCAATAAATGACAAAAATTGGCGAACATCAATCACAAATTAATAAACTTTGAATATTAGAGAGTTTTTGCATACCGTAAGTTAGGTTACCGTAGGACGTCCGTTAGCTTTTTCTCCCTAGCACGCATGCTCATAGGAAACTGAGCATGCGCGCTAGGGAGAAAAAGCTAACGGACGTCCTACGGTAACCTAACTTACGGTATGCAAAAACTCTAATAAACAAAGCAAAGTTGTAAAAGTTTCCTTTATGTATATTAAATTAAGTAAAATGCTATTTTATGTAATTTAACATATTAATAAATTAATTAATATGTTAAATTACATAAAATCTTTTGTTCTAATGACGTATTTTTTGCAATGTGTTTCAGAAGACCCAAAGACGCCATAGACAGCAAATGTGTTGTTGTTGTTGTAGTATCCCTCATGGAAGGAGGTAAGAGGGGTGCAGTTTCTGTTCTGATGGAGCACCCGTAGGTTGAAGTCTGATTTTAGCTCTGTGACGCTCTTACAGTCGTAGGAGACCGGGACCTACGGCTAGTGGATTCCGAACCACTATAAACATCCATGGCACTGCCGGGACTCGAACCCGAAACCTGTGGCACCGAGCGCCATAGCGCTAGACACTCGGTCATTCAGGACCAGAAAACGTGTTAAAATAAAAAAATGCAAATTCTATTGTAAAATTTAAAAAAAATTTTTTACAATGAACAACATTGTCTCCAAAAAAA
>BPLQ01011974.1:656918-673304 GCA_021605075.1 Caerostris darwini
TCCAATGCATACGAGATGTTTAAAATTATTACACTATAGCAGTGGTACTCAAGCTTTTGAAGTCCGGGCTCATTTAAAATCCTACAAATAATTGCAGGAGCACTACATACAAATTTCTGAGAAATATATTATTATAATTACATCAAATATTAAAGAAAAATAATGTGATAAAAAATAAAAGGAAACTCACCTCAAGTTTATTTATTCTTGTGTTTATGAGAAACATGAACCTGATGTGCCCTAGCGATTTCTTCAATATTTTGGCATTTTTTTGAAAGGCAAATTTTCATTTTCTCATCAATACATTGAAGATTTGCTCTCTTTTTACACTTAGCTGTTGTGAGGATAGAAAATCCTAATTCACATAAATATGACACTGAAAATTGTAGCAAAATACTCAATACTTTTTGAGATATTGAAGAGCATTCTTTTAAAGAAGTCTTCAAGAGATAATTCCTTATGTTTAATTCTCAATCCACGATCTGGATATAACGAGTTCTTTTTCTTCAGTTAATATTAAATGATTTCCCCAATTTACGGACGGCAGAATCTGGTAATTTTTTTAACAAAAATATAATCAAATAAAGAAACATCAAGATTGTCTTTTTGTCTTAAACGATTTTTTTCTCTTTGATATTTTAATGAAATCCTGCCTTTTGATGTCTGAGTCGAATTCTAGTTATTCTATTGAAAACCATTTCCTTATTCTAATTAAGAAATAAAATATAGCAGCATTTCTTGTCTAAAGGCAGATGACGGAGATAGTCATTCTGATTACGTCTTTCAAACTGTATTTATAACTATGCTTTAATGAAAATTATTTATACTCATTCGATTAAGTGCCTAGCTTCCGCAATATCAGTACAATTACAAAAACGTAACATATGACGCATTTGTCACCATGCTAAGACATCACACATTACGAATTCGTTATCATTATACTGATGCAAAACGAAATTATCCTCCATTTTGTTATTGTACATCGTTAAGCTTCAGGTCCCACTTATGACCCTCTTGAAAAAGTCATTGTCAATACGTGTCCAAATTTGCGTGTTGAAAATGGAAGAACATCTGAAAACTCCCACCAGGAAGCCTATTTTTCGAAGCAAGATGCTCATACAAGCTGTCGAAATGTTACAAGCCATATGGCCTTCTAGTTTTTTAATATAATGAAGAAAGATGTAAATTTAAGTCTTGGGTAGTATCAAGCTTATATCAATATTTATTGACATATACGCATAAAACGAGAACGCTCTTTAGATAAGCTCTGTGTCCACAAAAGGCAATACATTGAGAATATTATTATATTTCGATATGGTACGAACACCATTTTTGATGTGTGAATCTTGAGAGAGCGATTTTGTGATTTTATAACTTATTTTGCACAATGCTTTAATCACATTCTCATTAACTTTGTAAAAGACAATACAAAAGGAGACAGTCGTCGAAAAAAATTACATCTTTATTAACATCTAGGATGCCTTTGTTCAAAATGGAGCATTAATAAAGGTTGAACACTGCTCGACAAAATCCCTCCACTAACAACGTATAATGGTTTTTGGACAATCTTTATCTCCCATTACCGAAAACCTATGGGACAAGTATTTATCACATAGCGTTTGTGATATTCAGCATCTTGCTTCGGACTACCTGGTGGGAGTTTTTCCAGGTTTTCTCCCATATGATATACAAATGTGGGGTAGTTCCCTTTAAAAAAGTCTTCCCAGAAGGCACCAAGTCAGATTTCTACCTACAGGTGCTCCAATACAACAGAAGCTGTCCTCTTTCCCTCCATCCATGAATAGATTACACAGGGGATATCCGTCCTTCACTGAGGATTAGATATATACACACAGACGCGCATTTATCACAATATCTCCAACTTTTTTTTTTCCCTGATGAACCTTTTTTATAGTTACCTTGCATATAGCTCCCTTGCGCTTGTGCGGCCTGATGGCCAATTGGCTAGCACACTGGTCTTTGATACCACAGGCTTCAGGTGGTGGTTCAGGTTCATCCTGGTGGTAGCATGGATGTTTGTTAGTGTTTCGTTAAACTGTAGGTCCCGGTCTGATTAGCCTCTAGTGTGCGAAATATGACCATGGAGCCGCAAACCAAACCCTTGCTCTTGTAAATAATTCGACTTCGAAATTCTTGGAGTATTCGATTTAGCGGACTGAGTTTCAATAGTAGAGAGATTTTGTTACCGTAGGACGTCCGTTAGCTTTTTCTCCCTAGCGCGCATGCTCATAGGAAACTGAACATGCGCGCTAGGGAGAAAAAGCTAACGTACGTCCTACGGTAACTAACGTACGGTATGCAAAATCTCTCTACTATCTGCAGCTTTCTTAAGGGTACCAGTTTTGAAGCACTTGTCCATTTTCAGGCACAGAATATCGACAGAAAATACAAACCATTAAAATAATAGCTAAACATTAAACACTCCTAAAAGTGCTAGATCTGTTAATACACGTTATTCCTCCAACATTAAAATGATGGTCTATTTTCAGTAGCATTTTAAGTTAAAATGCCAATGTTGGAAGCTCTCAGACGATTCGACATTCTTCTAGAAGAACAGCTGGAAATGAAAAGAAGAACGAAGAAAACATACGTAACTGTATAATAGGACTGGTGGTGGGCGGGACGAGTGGTTACAAATAATTAATCAATTGCATGGTTTACGCCTATTACTTCCTTTTCCTTTTGGTGTTTTTCGCTATTACAAATATTTTTCATATACCCACAACCGGTTTAAGTACTCTAATGATACAATGGTAATATCACAACCAATGCTAAAACCAGCAACTAGCTACTACTCTCACAAGATTTAGGATGAAACACCACGAAAATGTGAACATTTCTGCCGATGGCGTTAAAAAATACCAAATGTGGCAACTGCCCTGATGCCGAGCCTACTCCTCATCCTGTCTTTGATTGCCCAGCTGTTACAGCCGCCATGCATTATTTGGACCAATCCTCGGAAGAGGATTTATACTCCGAGCTGACAATCAACGTAGCCAATATTGTTCGGGAGCACCACGATATTTGATTTTCTTGTACTCTTCAGGGGATACGACAACAACACTGTTGAAATTTGTGTTAGGACTACTAGATATAACTAGAAGCAATTTAAGAAAGACAAGAGATAAGTTTAAAAAAAAAAAAAAATATGTATAAAACAAGCTTTGTTTTCACTTTATGAAATAAAAATAATACAAAAATTAAAGTTATGTATTTCATATAAATAACAGAAAAAACAAACTATTTTATTTTTTAAATATATTTTTAACGATCTAAGGGAAAATTAAAGATTTCACTGTATTGTGATTTTTAATTTAAAGTAATAAAACAGACAGAAAATATAACTAATGTATTCCTTAAAAAAAATATTTGAAAACACTACTTTAAATTTTTCAATAAATTTGCTACAGAAATACAAAGGGCAATAAAAAAAAATGCAGTATTATTCTCAAATCAATGTTTATTTTCTCCTATATATATAGCCGAATTAAAAAAAAAAAAAAAATTGAAAGCATTTACCATTTAAAAAATGCTTTAATTTATTAATAATTTTAAAGAACAGAGGAAATTATTGTTGAATCAAAATAAACTCAATTTCATTATTAAAATTTAATCTATGGAACAACATGAGCATTTATCACTCTTTTGTATAAAGCAGCTTACGCTAGCATAAATATCAAAGTCAAAGTGAGTCCTTCTATTGTAGGAAATTAACTACCATAAAATATATTTAAAAAGGTTCCAATTAATGTCATTAGTTAAAAAAGAATTTTTTTTGTATGTCCATTTTTTTTAAAACACAAATTTCATAATTAATTAACATTCATATTTAAGCGTAAATATTACAAAATATAAAAAGTGGAGTTAAAATTTGTCATTAAACACACAATTTATGTATTTATTTAGTTTAATTTTTAAAAGTACCCTCTAATTTTCTCGATACTTCTTAAGTTTTTATCCTATTAAAACTTTAATTTTTTGAGTACATCACATAAAAGGAAATTAATAAATATCCGATATTTTAAAAGTGTACTTCATAAATTATTTTTATTAAAATATAAGATATAATGTCCAATATGCAACCATATTTAATCGAATATCATCATTCGTAAGTGGGCGAAAAATGAACAAATAATAGTGACTCACTTAAAGTAAAATAAAGAGAATCAAAACAAAAAAAAATTTAATTTTCTCTCTCCAACCAATTATAACCTCTGTTATTTTAAAGCTCCAGAAAAATTAAGGCCAATCGATACAAAACTTGATTCAACCAGGGAGCTATTTTCTGTATAAATTGGATTGCTCTCTCCCTTAAAATTTTACAGTGGGAGTCACCCTGGTCATCCCACGCGCATGCGCTGAGATACCGGTAACCCAGTTCCATGAAATTTGTGTATTATCCTTTAATTCCAAGAATTCTACCTAATTATTTCATCTGAATATTCCCGAAACTCAAACGACTTCCAGCTAATTTCGGTTTTATCGGATGTAAACATTTCCCTCACAGCAATAATTGTGGGGGTGGAACACAATACCACTGCATCCAAATCTAACTGTTGAGTCTGCGGATTTCATCTTAAACATCAATAAAAATTAGCAAGTATAAATTGGCGCGTTTCTACCGAAACTGAATAATTTCACACCATCCGAAGACATTGTATTTCTTACATACGGAAGTACTAGTTAAACGTTAGTTTCTGTTTGAAATAAAATCAAACTGTTAAAGAGTTAACCTTCATCATTATTGATTGTTATCAAGGCCACTACTCTTTGATGGTATCGCCCAGCCGTACTTCACTGAAGCTGTTTCTGTTTGAGAACATTTTAGAAGGCGAAAAGAATTTTATCTGCAACGCCTGCGTGTGAAAGTTGTAAAACGAGTCGATTACGAAACACAAGCCAAGTTGTCTGCCAGTACATAAAAACCGGTGTTTATTTTATGTGAGTATACCTTATCATTTTACGTCACTCCTTTTCTTTTATTATTATTTTTTTTTCTGTTTTCGTTTTCATTCTAACAAAACGTAACGGAAATGTTGTCTATTGGTCTTTGAATTTGTTATTCCTGATTGAAATGTGATACAAATCGATATTTTTTCCTAGCATTCATCAACTCAATATTTTTGATACTTGAATAACATGTTAGTAATTTCGAAAATTTGAATTTTATTCTAAATTTTTATTCGCATTAAAACTGGCAAAATTAATTAATTCTATTATGATTATTATGAAAAGTATGCTTGTGTTATTAAAGGATATAAAATTGATTTAAATTTCGTAGGTAATTTGTATGATAAATTTGTAACAAAATGCCTATTGAAGAGTCAAATTCATCTTCTGGATCTCACGAGTCTCCACAAGAAACCAGTACCTCTTCAGGATTTCAAGTAAGATTTTTAATTTAGTAATTAATTAATTATTATTAAGTAAGATAATTTTTATAAGAATTTCATCAAATTGTTATAAAGAATTTCATCAAATTGTTATAAAGTGATGTTATTATTTTTTTTCAAATTATAAAATTGTGAAAGTTTATTAATTATTATATTAAAAAGTTTTAAAATATAAAAACCATTTTAGGAATTATTCAATTTATTTTTGTATATTTAATTTAGAATAAATATAAATATTAAGACTAAGTTTATATCTTGAATTATTTAATATTAAGAATTCAAAGTAAATAATTTTAAAAAATGTGTTTTAGGTTTAAATGACAAAAATTAATATTCCAAGAAAATTCATTTTAAATATATTTGTGTAAGGAAAAAATATTTCTTTTTCTGTGAATTTAATTTTTTAATGCATTTATTACAGCTAAAAGGTCTTAATTCATGGCAAATTTGTAAATTCAATCTATAGTAGTTATTGAAATAATTTGATGTTTACAATTTTTGACTGAAAATTACCCCCAAGTGACTGTAACATTTTTGATTTGCACATTTATTTTAGCTTTGATTAAGGTTTTTATTTTAAATATTTTTTGTAATTAAAATTTAATTATTATTTTGATTTACTTTGTTATATAAAAATTTTATTAAAGATATACCTCTTATGAAATGCTGTTTTATTAATATTCAATGAAAAATTTTTTATAAAATAAGGCATTTTTTTTTTTTGTTTTTTTTTTTAGTTATTGATAGAAAATTTTGAGATTTGGATTAATTTTTTTATTGTCTGATAACTATGAAATCATCCTTAATAAAATTTACTGTGTAATTTTTTTTTTTATTTCTAGTATAATAATTGCTTTTTAGAAAATGAAATGCAATTCAGTTGACAATATAAAAAAGATTCTACTTTTTAGTATTTTCAATGTTAATATTATTCTATTATATTAATTACTTTGTCAATTAAAATTCCTATTGTTAACTAGGATATTTTTGTGGTATATAATTATTATTATTATTTATTATTTACTTTGTCAATTAAAACTCCTGCTGTAAACTGAGATATATTTGTAAAATTTATAAGATAATGTATTTTTTAAAGTTATTAATAAAACATTTTGAGATTTGGATAAATTTTATTAATTGCATAATTTTTTATTTATTTAAAGGATCACCTTTGTTAAGGAAGATCATAAAAGATCACCAGATTATTACAAAAGTATCTATTAACAATAGGAATTTTAATTTACAAAAGGATATAATATATATATTATTTACTATCTGATTTTTTGATGTGTAGGTTAATACATTTGTTTATTATAATTGATAGCAAAAAGACTCTGGATTGTTGCATATAAAGTTTATCATTAATTGAAGAAATTTTAATAGTGCATATAATGAATCATGTTTCAAAAGACAGTTTATATTGGGACAACTTAAAGAAAATAGCTTTTTATGTAACTTTAAATTCTAGCTCTAAGAATAATCTGTAATTAATAAAATATTTATTCTATTGAATTATATTTGAATATTAGAAATTAAATTGTGGTAATTTTATTTTAATTAAAACTGCTGTGCATTTATTTTCTGCTTGAACTATTTTTTTATTTGTATGTGTAATACTTATTTATATTAAATTTATGGTTATTAAATAATAAAACAACTTTTATTAAATTCATAGAAAATAATTTAAAAGTTTGAATGTATTTCACATGAAAATATATCAAAATACTGAAAACACTATTGATAGAATGTTTTATTACTACTGATCTTTTAGCTGATGGACTAATGCAAGGATTTATAAATTAACTCTGATGAAATATATATATTTTTTATTTGTTTTGTTTAGTATTGCATTTTTGCATGGCATGTCGAAAAATTGTTTTAATGTTCTAGGTATCTTTGATTGCTGGTCACAATATCTGGGAATGGTTGTTCCTTGTAGTAGCAACTTGGAATGTAGCCCTTCTTTTGGCAGCATCTGCTGTTGCACTTGCACAATGTGAACTCCAACATAATCTTCTTAATCCTGAATTCTCTACTGAATTAATTGTGATTCTAGTAGCTGGTAAGAATTTAATTTTTTGATAAGTTTCTGTAAAACCAATTAGCCAAATTTTATTCAAAAGTATGTCTTCGTAAAAACTTTTTATTTCTCTTAACCTGTTGTCAAATATCAGACAATGAGAGGCTAAAATGAATTGGTACCGATTCAATTTTCAACTATTTACTCGTTACTAATATGTTTATAAACACATTATTTCATTGTTTTTAACAGTAAAAGTTTTATTTATTCATACTCTTTCAAAATAAGGAATTGTGGGAATTCTAAATTTCATTAAATGGTAAGAGCTTTATGAAAGTCTTGCAGTTATGTATAAAATCTTTGTGAGACTTAATGTTAAATGACCAAAACAGGTGTGCTCATAGAAATGTTTTCTAACACCAGTGTTCTAAATTTAAATGAAACTTCTCATGTTTTGCTTTTTATTGTTACATTTCAATTTTCTAATGTTAAATATTAAAGTACAAATATAAATATTTAAAAATTAAAAATATTATTTACATTTTTAAGAATTTTCTACTCTGTTTTAGATTAGAGAAGTATTTTTTTTTTAAATGTAATTTTCTGCCTATAGTCTGTGGATTATATGCCAAAATAAACCCTTAAAATTTCAGAGTGCTGCAGACATTTTTTTTACTCAAAGCTACGTTTTGACAAAAATTAATTAAACTTTATGCAAGTAAACAATCTTCTTGATATAAGGAAAGAAACATAAAAGTTGTGGACAATAGAAGGGAGCTTGACTTTTAGATAATTAGAAATGCAACATGCATCATACGTTGTTGTATGCTAATAAATGAAAAGATGGAAAAAATAAAGTTATTGATAAAAATTTAAATACTTTGAAGAAGATCAAATTAATATGAACTGATCAAGATTTTCATCTCATTAGCAAATATGAAGATCTTGAATCTTTGGGGAAAATGTTTTTTCTTTTGTTTTTGCCATAGTTAATAATTGCCTAAATAACTTCTTTTTGGTTATGGTCATCTTAATTTTTTGACATTTTTTTTAATGTAACTTGGGTATCAAAAATGTTGTTCAAGAATGAAAAAAATTTTTAGTAGTTTTATTCCATGCTGCCAGGTTAAATGTTATTTTTATTTATTTATTTATAAATATATATTTTTTGTCAAAAACAAAGCATGATTGGTATATCATAAGTCAATGAACAAGTGTAAATTGGCCTCAACTTCACAAGATCATTTATTTTTTGGGCCAAATATTATTCCTTCAGATTATAGGCAGGAAATTAGGTTATTTGGGATCAAAATATCCATTATGCATGTATTTTCAGACATTGTTTATATTCATTCAATAGAAGTTATATGACAGGAGTTTGACTTTAAAACGTATAATGTTTTGCTGTTGTCATTTAAAGATTTTTATTCTAAGCCAAGATTTTTTTTTTTTAAATCTTTGATTGATACATTGATATTTTTCAATGAACAATGATATTTGTGAAGCAAGACTTTTTCTAGGTGTTTAAATATGCTTAGTTTCATGTTTTATTAATAATGGTAATTGCTATAAAGATACCTTTTTTGATTCCTTCTATTAGCTCATACTCTCCCTATATATATCTTGTCCAAATTTTCAATCGTTCATAAAATACTTTTTATTCATCCACTCAAGTTCAAATACATTTTTTTAACTTGCAGTGGATGACACTTGATGCTAATACAGTTTTTTCAAATATTAATTCATTAATTAATTAATTTTAGGTTTTTTTTAGATTTAAATTGCATATATCTGCCAATAGATGGCGCCAGATAAACTTAAAAAAATAAATTAAAATTATTTATAAAGGACTTTCTGCAATATAGTGGGGAAAAAAGTAGGAATTGACTTAAATTATTTTTTTTATATTACTTTTTTTATTAATAAATAATAGAAAGAAAACTATCTTATACAGTAATATAATATCATTGTTTATATTTTTCAGTTACATAGTTTAAATATAAGTGGGTTTTTAGAATTTATTTAACATAAAAAAATGTGTTCTTATTGTATTAATGTCACTTGTAGAAAGAAATTTTATTATTTTTATTTTAGAATAAGGGAATACTGATGAAGTATTTTACTATATTGTATACTTTCAGGTATTGCTCTTGCATTTGCCATACATGGTATCCATAAAGAACATCAATACGATATTTATCTTCATGTGATCTTTATTTCTCTTGCTGATTTCTTCAGTTATCTTGCTGCTCAGAAAAACTGTCACTCTTCCTTTAAACATGTAAGTAAATTTATTTATTTTCTATAAAAAAAATAAAAAAAAAAAATAAAAATTAAAAAAAAAACATGATATAATAATTTTTGGTTTAAATCTTTCTGTCATGGGTCTTTGGTTTAAATCTTCCCTTGCTGTCTTATTGTAATTTTGCTATAAGCAGATATCTGTGTAAAAAATTGAAATAAGTAAATGTCTAAAGTTATATCTTTAATAGGCACAAGCACTTTAAATAGCTGGTATTCTAAATCTAGATTCCTTTTTACACAACAGAGATCATAACTGATTAAATAACTTTTCTTTTTGTTAATGAGTTACAAATACAGCATTGGATATATTGGTTAATTATCTTTTGAAACTAAATTCTGTGTTGAACTGAACTCGGAGTAAATAATTTTTGTTTTCCTAAATACCAACAAGTATTGCACTAATTTAATGAATTAGAATTTTTTTTAAAGAGAATGAAAAGCATAATTTTTTTGTTTATCATTGTTTTTAATGATTTTTCATTAGAAATTGGGTTTTGCTCAGAATAGCTCATGAAGTGTTCCAGTATTAGAGCCATTTTTCAGTTCCTTTAAAAATTAAATGGTCATCAATAATTATTTACATTTTTTTTCTTTTATTTTTAGATCTGCTTCTATGTTTCTGTTACACTGACTATTGTCAATTGTTTCACGGCTTATAAGGCAACCTCTGCGGTTGACTGGACTGAATTTCGAATTATTGGCGCATCACAATCTCTTGCTGGTAAGAGTATGAAGTGTTTTAATACAGTGGGTCTCAAACTGTGTGACCCGACCCATAATGAGAGGGTATGGCATGTTTGTTACAAATAACAGAGATAAATCTGAACTATTTTTAATCAATTAAGAAAATTATTAAAAATAAAAACAAGAACTTTTTATAAAAATAGACTTTTATTATGAATTTCAATATATCTAATAATTCCTGATTGGTAAAACGCTCTGGGTATCTTAATTCCTTTCTTAGTAACATGATTATAATTTTTTTTTTTTTTTGCTTTGATCTGAAGTTACTAATACAGATAAATTATTTCCAAATTAACAGAAGTCTTACTAATACTACATAGTTATTTCTTCTGTAAACAGGGTTACTATGGAGTTTTGATGGACCTTCATTTAAATTAAGTACCTTATAAAAACTTTCTCATTTATTTAAGTAAAGGGTTTTTATTTTATTTTATTTTTTATAACGTAAAAGGTTTTTCTTTATTTCAATGGGTTATTTTCACCATTGATATTTAAATATTTATTTTTGTAGAGGACAATAAATATTAATGATTATTTATTATTTGAATAAACATGTTGGCTACTTAAAAATAAAAAGTGATTTAATAGAGTTTAGTATTTTTATTTATTGTAAAAATTATTGCTATTCGTCAATTACTAATAAAAAAAAAACTATAATTTAACTTAATATTTAACTTGACATTTGAAAAAGATATAGAATATAGAGATGGAAGAATGGGCTATAGGAGAATTATTGATTTAAAAAGATTCTCTCTTAAAGAATTTAAGAATATTTTAAGAATTCATTCTTTAAGATTTAACTCTTTTTTAAATTATGCTATTAGTTTATTTTTATGCATTCATTTTATACGAAATAAATAACACTGATAAATTTGTTAAACTAGAAAATATTCCTCCCTTATTTGTTTAGCAACTTCATGAGGAGCAAATTTTTTTCTACTAAAATCCTATTTATCTTTCAGTAATTTAATTAAAATAGGTTGCTTATTTTATTTTTAAATTTATTATAATTTTTAGAATGAATGATTATTATATAAATGAAATCTTACAGTAATTTATTAAAATTATTTTATGTTTATAGGAATGTAATATTTTTAAATTATATTATGGTAATTGTTTCTAATTAGATAAATTTTTCATAATAAATTGCTTTTTAAGTGGAAAAAATAAAAGCATTGTAATGTGCAATGTAATGTTTTTAATTAAGTATGCATATTATAATACAGAAATTCATATCATTTTTCCATTTTAACAAATTAAGGTTAGACGAAATTAAATTTCTTTTCTTGTTGTTATCCTGCTCCTTACTAGTTATTGTCCTTTTTATAATTTAGTGCATCAAATTATACAAATATTTTTTTATTTCAAGTATAAATTCATTAATCTACTTTAATGCTTTTCTTTCTAAAATCTATTTAGTAAAAATTTCAAATTTGCTAAGTGCATTTAAATAACTTGTAAAGAATTGACTGATTTGTTTAAAAATATATTGCTAAATTGTTTTGTAGAATCTTTTTTGTTAAATTTGTAATGATCATATATTTCATTTTAATATTTAGACAAAGATAGTATTAATATTGTGATTTAAAGTCTAATATTTTTTAGTTTTATAATGCTGTAATTTTTTTTCTTTCTAGTTATGTATAAAAAACAGTGTTCATTTTTAGCTTTGTTGAAGTTTGATTCATTGTTTGTGGTTAGTATCTTTTTATTTATTATTTATTATTATTATTAAATACTGTAGCATAAACTTTAACTGCAAAGTAATAATGATATATATTTTTTAATTTTTAAAAAATTATTGTTGACATATTTTGTAAATGTTAAAAATAACAATAATAATAATATTTATGGTGTTTCATTGTGTCTCAAGGGGAAAAAAATATAACTTCAGCTAGATATTTGGATGAAACTTACTTGGTTATCTGCTAAAATAAATCTTTCTGCTCTTCAATTTTATCATTTAATCTATAATCTAGAATTAAGATTATTTCAGTTTAAAAAGTTTATACTCTGTTCTTTTTTTTATTGTAAATTTTATAAATTTTTTTAATTTTATATTTTTACTTATTTTGCCCTTTTCTAATGCCTAACTAAGCTATATTTTCAATAAAGCATCTATGATCATTTAATTCCAATGAAGAGATTGAGTGGTTTTTAAAATCACAAAGGTACTCAATAATTTATTACCATTGCCAGATATAGAGCATTTAAGAATAAATATAAACACTTGAATCTTCTCATAAATATATTTAAATTAAAAATGGCTTTTAGCAATATTCCATTTGTATGAATATTATATTAGATAATATATGCTTCAGTTTAAAGTTTTTATGACTTTAGTATTCATGTGTGGTAATTTTATTTAAAAAAAAAAAAAAAAAAAGAACAACTGAATTTTATGTTTAGAATTAATCTCAATTTAAATTAATTCTTTTTTTTCTTTGATAACTATCAATTTTTTTGTCTTATGTTTACCATAAAAAAAATTCATCTTTAGTCCACATGTGTGGGTTATGTGGGTATTATGTGTAATAATTTTTAAAAATTTAGACTTTTGTTGCTGATACTTTTTTTTACTGTATGTCTTTTAGATTATTTGTGCTCTCTTCAGTTTTCCTATCACCTTGGAATTTCCAAGTATAAAGAACCTTTATTTGCTCATCACCTTAATCATATTATACTCACTTATGAGTTGGTGCTGTGGAAAAGTCACAGTAAGTAATTTTTAAACTTTTCATAATTCTTCTGATATTCCCTCTATAAAAAGGAAAGACTCCTATTTTAAATTTTTTATAAATTAAAATTTTTCTTACCTGTAATAAGGATAATTCTTTTGAGACAACAATAGATAATTGTTAAGTAGTTCCTTAACTTGTAAGATGAAAATAATAAAAATGGTTTTCAAAAAAAAATTTTTTTCCTTTGTTTTAGTTGTAATTTTTCCGCTTAATATATTTTGATTAGTACCTAAATGTAGTTTGGTAAATAATAAAGTGTATTTTGTAATTATATGCAATAGCATCTGCAAGTTATGAAATACAGCTAACAACAGTTTTTAAAAGACATACTTTTTTTTCTTAGATGCAAGATTTTCCTTGATTTTGTTGCAACATTTGCTTTTTTAATTTTTAACATAACAAATTATTATTATGTGTTTGATATCAAATATTTTGTTTTTACTAGAGATTTCTAATAATTATACGCTTAAAGTTGTATAGTTTCCTTATAAAGTAATACATTATTTTTGTCATACATTTTCTTTGGATAGATTTTTAAGTTTATTTTTATGCATTCATAACTAACAATAAAGTAGCATTCCTAAAAAATATGTATTTTATACCTTTATTTTTTGTGTTCTGTTATAAATTGCTTTCTTTTTCCATAATATTTTCTTATTTCCTTTCATAGGTCTCCAAGGAAGATAAATATTTAGCATCAGGATTTGTAGTCCTCTGTATTACTTATCCCTGTTTAATAACCTATCAGGTATTTTATTTTTTTTTAAAGTTTAATATTGTATAATAGGGGAAAAAGCAATATCTCAATATATTAAACAAGATATTTGCCTGTACATGCTTTTCCTAAAACTTGAACAAAGGCTAGTTCTTAGACTTCCTTACCCAGAAATCTATTATTATTTTTTTTAATTGACCTGTAGCGAAAACCACGAAAAAATTCTAATTCTTTTTTAATTAAATGAAAATTTATTTTAACATTATAATAAGCCTTTATATTGTTATAATACATTAAAAAGTGAATAGAAATATTAATGTTCTATAACAATTTTGTAACTTTATTGTATAACAGTGTCAGTTATTAATTGTTTGATAAAAAAATTTTCTTTTTTATGCATATGTTTTTAAATTTAAATGTTCTAAAATGAAATATGTGCGAAATGAAGAAATTAAATTTTTACAAAATTGAAATGGGAAAGGCAAAGTGATGGGCTCGATTTTTCAATATTTTACTTCCAAGAAGGATGTAATACTTAAATGAATATGAAGAGAGGTTTTTTTTTATTAGAATTATGATATTTTTTTTTTCTAATTTCTGTTTTGTCTTCTAGACTTATATTCTTCAATTTTTTCTTAAATTTCAATTTCAATTTTAATTTTAATTTTGAAATTACAGTTTTTATTTCATTAAAAGGTATTAAAACTTAATATATAATATTTAAACAAAGTGGGAAATTCCATGTTATCTTTATTAGTTTAAAAGAAATTAAACACTATCAATACAAATAATAATCTTATGTAATTACATTCTTAAGAGTTTTTATTTATTTTTGTCTTTTATTTAAAAAAAAAAATTTAGGTAATATAAGCCATGAGTAAATAATGCCTAATTTTATTATGAATTACAAATTTGTCTTATCAATGAAATGCATTAAAAGAAGCAAGCCAGTCATTAATCTGCTAATAGTCATTATTTCGTATAGAAAAATTGACAAAATTTCATTGGTTTTGACAGATTTGTGGGAAAAGTCTCTTGTATATTTTCAAAATGTTAGAATATCTTTTAAATTGCTTTTAATTGCCTTGCTTATAAAGCAAAAAAAATTTTTACGAGGAATATTTTATACTTGATTCTGAATTTCTCTTATCTCTTGGCATATTCATGAAAAAAAATGACAATGTTGTGTTTCTTATTTAGTCTGCCACTCCAAATTAATATCTTTCATTATATCTATTCCTACAGTTATGTCTATTGAGAAAATTTTTAGTGGTGATTATACCTGAAAATTTAAATTATCATCTAAAATTTGCTCTAAATGTTATTATTATTATTTTTTTTTTTGACAAAAATTAAAAAAAGATTATTGTAGATGCTTTATGTAATGGAATTTCGATCTATCTGCTACAATTAATTACCTTTTATTTAAAATGTAAATTTATAATTCCACTGTCAGCAAAAATGTAATTAAAAATTGACCTCTAATATTTATCCTTTTTGATATCTTGAATATTTATCATTTTTTAAGTGCTTAATATTATTATAATTATATATTAAATATTTAATATTATTAATGTTAATTTGATAAAATAAAAATTGATCATTATTACATTGTAAAATTTATTGAAAGTTTTATTTTTTAAAGTTGACTGGTGTAAATATAAAATGCATTTATTATTTATGTTTACCCCAATTTTTTTACTTTGTTGTATAGAAAATTATAGGTTATTCTTATTTAAGACTGTTGTAAATTCTAAAAAATATTATTTTACTTTCAGAGGAAAGATATCTTTATTCTGTATCCAAACTTTGAACAATTCTGATTTTTAATTTTAACCTTGATATATGTACCAATTTTATTATAATTGAAATATCATTTTTAGATTGTAACCGATATTTTTTTCATTTTTTTAAAAATCTTAATTATAACAGAATTTTATTTTAAAATCTTATGATAAATGATTTCTTTAATGTTAAAATATATTTTTGATGATCGTTAAAGTAAATAGGTTGCTATAACATATTGTGATAAATTACGATGTTTTTGTTGAATTCTTAGTTTCTGTATCTTATTAAATTCGTTTCATTTAAACAAACTTTTTTTTTCTAGATCTACATGTCACATATTCACAGGACACCCTTTGAAAATCATGTATTCTATGAATCTGCTCAATACATTGGTAAAGATTTCGTTAATAACTAATAGAGTTTTGCTGTTATATGAAAGTTTTAATTTTAAAATGATAAAAATACTTATTCATATAATTTTTGTTTTTATATATGTTTTGCATTTAAAGGGTATGATTTTCCGCTTAAAATCATTATTTTATTTAAAATTTATTTTTCTTTTAATATATTTTTTTATTAAAAAAATTATTTTTAAAATATTCCTGAATTTAAGCAACTTTTCTTAGTAAGAAAGTTTTTTTTTTTTTTTTTTTTTTTTTT
>BPLQ01011974.1:673404-700035 GCA_021605075.1 Caerostris darwini
TTTTTTTTTTTTTTTTTTTTTTTTTTTTTTTTTTTTTTTTTTTTTGAAAGTTTATATTAGAAAGCATTTAATACAAATTTCAACTTTTATTACAATTTAATTAAAAACATGCAATAGAAATTAATTATTTAAAAAATATTTGATTTGAGTTTTTTTACTTCATATAAAACAGTATGTGAATTTTAAATAATTTTATTATTGAATAAATTTTTTAAATTTATCTTCTATGGTTTTTTTTTTCTATCATGACATATTTTTAAAAGAATTTTTATTTTATTAATAGAAATAAATAGTAATAATTTTCGTAAACTGAAAAAAAAAAAATAGAATTAAAAAAATATTTTTTTGCTATCTATCAAGAGTACAGTTATTCATATAAATTTTTTAAAGGTATATAATAACTGCTTATAAAGTAATAGCATTGGCTTTGAACATAGTCTGAGTCAAATGATGGCTTAAGACAATGACCTTAGATATATCCAAGAGCAAACTTCATCACTATCTGATCTTCAGAGTCTCTCTAATCTGGATTAAGTATGATTGTGTCTCTCTTCACTTGCTGTTAAAATGTTTATTCTAAAAGCACACAATATTCTGGTTAACTTCTTGCTGAAGTTAAACCAGATCATTATTTTTTAATCCATTAAAGTTAATGGATTAAAAAAGTTTTTTTGTTAGTAAAAAGTAGTAGAAAGTAAAGTAGTAGTTAAGTAGTTAAAAAGTAGTTTTTGTTTGAAAAAGGGATTGCAACACAAAAACATTCTCAGTGTTACCCTGATTTAGTATTTAAACTTGTTTTCCTGAATATAAAATCTATTTTAAATGAAACTTGTTTGGAGTCTTTCGTGCCTGTTAAAAAGAAAATGTTACAACTATTAAAATGATCATCAGAAAATGAACTACAACATGTTTTCGATCAGTGGAAAATAAAAAGTCAACATGTAAGCACCAGTACAATGGGTGTTTTACATTTAAAAAAAAAAAGCCAGTCCAGTGACTTTATAGACAAACCTTATATGTACTTGCATGAATATCTATTTACTGTTTACAAGATTGAATATTCCCTGTTATATTACTTCAAAAACTTTTTTAATGAATACACAACATATTTTATTAAAAATATGTTTATTAATTTCAATCTTGATTATTACATTTTATTTATTGCAAGTTTTTAAAATATCTAAATTCACTGTATGAAATCAGAATTATAAAAAAAATGTAAAATTTTACGTAACATTACAATGCCAAATTATTGTCTCAGAAAAGCTATTAAAATTTTATTGAGTTTATTTTATTTTAGATACTAACTGTTGTTCTTATTTAAGTTATTTCAATTTTAGAACTCGTTTCAAAATTTGAATTGTATGATTGAATCTTTTAAAAAAAATCCTATTTCTAAGTTTTTTTTAATGGCACAGTTAAATACAAATTTCAAATTTATGTGAATAATGGTAGGAAAAAAATATTTTTTTTTAAGTTAAAAAAAAAATTTCTTTATTCTACAGAGGTCTATCTTTACAATATTTTAATTGTTTAGCCTACGTTAAATTTGCATGTAGCATTTTTTTTTATGTATCAATAATTAATAATAATAATTTTTTTTCAATAATTTGTTAAGCAACATTTTATAATGCAACAACTGAGAAACTATATAATCCATTAATTTATTATGGTTTCTTTTATATTTGCATGTTAGAAAAATGACCATATAATTTTATAAAGTTCTATAAACTAATATTAACATTATTTAAAAATTAAAAATATTATTAGAAAAATAACTCTAAAAAAAGTTTGTTTAGAGTTATTTTTCTAATAATATTTTTTCTACATATATATATATATATATATATGTGTGTGTGTCCATTCCAGCATAAATTAAATATAATTATTTTTAATTGCTAAATATTCTGCAACTGACTATTCGGTAGCCTGTTAATGCTTAGGGCTTACATTGCTTACTGATATGAAACTCATATTTGGTTCTTAAAAGATTATTTTGAGTTTTCTATCTTCTTGAATGCTGAAGCGTGAGTTTAATGTTAATATGTGAGTATGTGTTCATTGTTTTTCTTTTGATTTCTTTGCAGTTTTTGCTAATATATATATTTTTTTAAAATTAAGTTAACCCAAATAAAAAATGTGAAATTTTACTGAAGCCGAGAAACATCTAGCAACATCTGCTAATTAATACATATAATGGTTGAACCAATTCTGTAATTCAGAATTTTTTTGTAGGAAAACTGAAATGTTTTTAAACTATTCAAAAAATATTTTATTTTTATTGTGAATGTTTTATAAAAAATTCTGTTAATAATTATAATTTCTGTTTGGTTTTACAGGTGTTATTATTGTAGTCTGCAAATTTGTTCTGACGTGTCTAATGGTTCAAACTTGCCAAACATTTGGATATGGATTAAACACTAGATGTAAGGCCAAAGCTTTTTTAATTTTGTTTTCTTCAATTTTATTATATATTTAGTTATATATTTTTTTTATCTTCTGAGTAGATACTTTTTAAAGCATCTATATTTTTATTTTACAGCATTTTATGATTTAGTTTCTAGAGATTCCAATAGTTTGTTTGCTTATACCAGATCCTCCATCCTGTATTGAACCTGCATGATCCATTCCATTAACTGTTTTAAGAAAACTTTAAGTTTGCATGAAATCTCATTTTATTTTCACAATTGAAGTCCGAGAAATAGTATTTGATAGGATTTTTTTAATATTCTTTCTAGCTTTAGATCTGCTTCCAAAATGGCTAGATCGTCCATCCAAGAACAAAAAAATCAGTGAGAAATACATGTGGTTCAAATTCCTAAAAGATTCCTGTCGTTTGAAATGTTCTAACAAGTCAAAAGATTTGGAATATACCTATAAAGACATCTACAGATTTTAACAATTATACCTTCAATATGTATCTTTTATCATTATTAAAAATGTTTACAGTAGAATATTCACTATGTTATTATTCTGCGAGGCTAAATACTGTTGAACCACAAATAAAGAAGTCTTAAAAAGTTATGCATTTAAATATTGAGTAAATTTATTTTAATATTAGGTAATCTAAGATATAATATAAAAATGATTCCAGGATGTCTTTTGGTATGGTTTTTTTTTTAAAAGCTCCATTTGAATGGAATCTGATATATTTTTTTTATCGGTGGTTTAACAGTTTTTGTTAAATGCTTTTTTTAATGGGCTAGTTTTATTACTTTTTGTTTTTGTGTTTTCTAAAAAAATTAATAATAAATAAATAAGTATTGTATTTATAATGCTTATGAATTTTTGTACTATGACAAATATCTATTGTTTGAATTATACTAGGCTATGTCAAATTTCTTTTAAATTTATAGATGGGAAATGAATTTTTAACTTATATAATATGCTAAGCAGCATAACATTTTATTAAATATTCATAAAATAAAATTATCATTTGAATGGTGTTATATTTTATAATTTTCATTAAATAAATGTAGCAATTTTCTCTCTCCTACAGTAGTTTAATAATAAAAATAAATTAACTTGTAATTAAATAATTACATTCTTAAGTACAATTTTTGTTTTTTCGATATTTACTATATTGTGCTTGTTTTGTAAATATTTTTATTGCTAGTCAAATGTATATTTTGTTGTCTTTTTCAGTGTGTCATAATGAATAAATGTTTATTTTTCCCTCCTATTATTTATTTTCAATATTATTTTATAAACTTCTGTTATGTTATTTAAATTTAATTCTCCTTAAATCAATTTTACCAAAACTATTTTGCATTTACAATGTAAAATTTGTTTATATACGCGATGAACCTGGAGGGACAAGATTTGTATTATATTGTGATTATTCTTGAGCAAAGTGTTTATATGAAACTGAAATTAATATAGATGTATGATTAATTTTGTAAAGGCAATGCTTTCTTTAAAAATATTCAGGGCTACTTATCAGAATTTAGTATACTAAGAATTTTTTTTTAAAGTAATATTATGACACTTCAGTTTGAAACTAGAAACTGATATTTATTTTGATTGAATTTGAGAAGTGATAAACTGCAGTTTTCTTGCCTGAAACTTGCTCATTGTAATTTTATGTCTTGATAGTTAGATCTGGATTTCTTTTATTGCTTCATGTTCTGATCTGATATAATTCATGACATTAATTACAACAAACTTTTATTCATTCGGTTTATCATAATTTATTTTAAACTATTTCATAGTTGAACATAAAAAAACTCTTCATTAAGGTGAATTTTTTTTTCAAACATTATTTTTTTTTAATGTATAAAAATTTATAATTGTTTGCACCCTAATATGAAATTGGTTAAGAATATTTTAATTTCCACAGTCGATTAATTTGTCAACTTAAATCATTATAGATTAATTGAAGAAAAATTGCAACAATCTCCGCTTTCATTTATCGATATATTTTAATCATTATAATTATAAAAGACTAATTCAGTTGTTCTTTAATATTAGTCAATTGCAAAAATAGCATTTAATGTCGTAAAGACTGTATCAATAACTATGATCCTTTTAAAGTTAGATAGATAATCAAAATGTCTGGGAAATCCACAATTTTATTTCATTTTCTCTTTATATATTATTTTTAATCAATTGTGTCAATTCTTATTGTTTTAATCAATTTGATTATTAATATAGATATGATTTTCATTTAAAAATAGTGTTTAAATGTTACATTGAGCCAATCCATTTCGTAAGTAAATTACAAAAAAAAAAAAAAAAAAAAAAAATACTATGCATTTTGCCTACAGTTTTAATAGTTAGTTTTAATCTTCAATCCTGATTATTAATATTTTATATTCTATATAAAAAAAATTTTAGTATGTTAAGAGTTCTCATGAAAAAACAATTTTTCTTGTACTGTGTGATAAAAATTAGCATAGATAACATACTTTGCTTTACTCTCTGTAGAAAACTACTTGAACTATGCATAGATTGAATCTCACTCTGAACTTTCATTTAACAATGCATTGATATTTGTGCTAAATAGTATGAGCGTCTTCCATGACAGTTTGTTACCAAAATTGTGGCAAATTTATATGTCTTAACAATCAAAGTTGTCTGCCAAGTATAAAAATTGATATTTTCATAAGAAAAAGAATTATATCTGTGAAAGTACATCTGTGATTGATTAATCATAACAAATATTTGATAAGATTAATTTTTTTTTACAATGCTGATTTTTTTTAAGAAATTTTATTTTGAATATTTGTTTTATTGTTGTTTACAATCTTCTCTGAATATTGTCGTGTGATTTTCTGTTTAAAATGTTGTTGTTTATAATCTATATGCAATTAAAATATTAAGTTTGAATTTACTGTGGTTAGAAAATTTAAAAATCAAATCAAGGAAGCCATGTAATTGATTTATATTAATATGATTAATTATTATTTATTTATATATTTATTTTGTTTAGAGTAATTCTTAAATTTAATATCTTTATATAGTTATATTAAGAATACTTAATTTTGCTATTTATAGTTAAAAATTTTATATTACTTATTTTAATTTTATATAAATATTAAATGTTGTTTTTCATTTCATTCTTGAGGACATAAATCTCTTGAATCTTACTGTAGTGAATCATCAACGTTCCTATCATTTAAAAATGTGTCAATGCATTTAGTGATTTTTTTTAAAACAAAATTTGTCATTGAAAAAACTATGTATACCTCTTGGCAGCTAATTACCTTTCAATACTTAATTTATTTCTAATTGATACAAATTTCTTTATACTTTTAATATTTACATTACTTTTTTAGAGAAAGGAATTCGATTCTGTAAATTGTACATGCACAATCACTCTCGCAATGTGTTATTAATGCATATTTGTAAAATTTTGCTGAAATTTGTGCCAAATTTACACTTCTGAGAAATTTAAAATGCATAATTTTTCTGTCAGAATTTTAGCTAGTGCATTTCCGGTATAGAGGAAAGATAAAAATGTATGGACACAAAGTAATTTGTATTGGGAATTTTTCACATCTTCTGAAAACACCTTCACTTTGTTCATACGTAAAATAGCTGCATCTTTATATAAAATTATAATGTTTTCATGTTAGTCATATATAGTATGTCCGTAGCTTGTCTACTGTGAAAAATTGCAAATGTAATGTTGTTGTATTTCTGTAATTTTATGTTTTCTTATGTTTATGATACTCTGTTATGCTTTTGGATATATTTTATACACTTATTTTTTTGTGTAGTATCTTTTTTGTCATCATGGTAATGGAATTGTTGTTGATGTTCTGATAATTTTATGAAAACAACTAGTCATTGATCGTTAATGGCTGTTTTTAGTACTTATGTCAATGATTGGTTAATGCTTTATGATTTTGATTATCATTCATTCCAATTGCGTTTATTTGTTTTTGAAATGGACCTGACAGTGTTTAGATCTGATCTTAGCAATATGTCCATTTCACTCTTTATTTGATGCTCTTTCATTAATAAATGTGTTTTTCTAAAAAATATATGTTGTCTTTTTTTTTTTTATTGCAAATATTTTACTTTATGCAAAATATTCACTGCATTCACATAAATTTAAATTCGAATTAAACTAAAAAAATTAGTAAATTACTTTCTCATTTTTCTCCATAAATATTTGAAAATTCAATTGCAAGCAAACTAGTTTTAGCGCATTTAGAATCTGAATCAGAATAATTTTAATAGTTTAGAATCTGAATAATTTTAATATTTTTCGACAAAAGATAAATAATTAAATTTAACCACAATAAATATCACATATTTTAAGGTAAGATAAGTCGTGGGGAGTTTTTTTTATAGAGAATTTAAAAAGTGTTTAGAATTTTACTTGTATATGAATTTTAAAGTGTATCAGGACAAAAAATCTTTCTCAAATTTTATTCATGTTGAAGTATCCTTAATTTTTAATTTTATTAAAATTTTGTAAATTTTCTTATTCTTTGGCTGTTTGTTTTTATGCAGAAATATATGTATTCATTTTCTTTCAATTGATATTATATACATCAATAGGATTTTTAAATTGGCCTTAAATTAGATGCTGTCGGAACTGCTTAAACAATTATTTTGCAATGGTTTGGTAAATCAATATTGTTTCTTTGTAATTATTCTATATTTTCAGATGTAACTTCCTTTTATTTGGAGGTCATATAATGAAAAAACGTAGGTTGTTGATAACAGGCGCTGTCTACTGTCACCAAGTCTACTTTTTCTTTGTCCTTTTTTTTTTTTTTTCCCCCTATTCTTTTTAAGGAAGTAATGATTTTAACAAATACCACCAGTGGGAATCGAAGACTTCTCTTGAGTATTAGTTAATGTATGCTTTTATTACTAGGCCATGAGTGGAATCAATTAACAGTTAAAGCTTGTGGGTCATATGTAAATGGTGTCCCTTGCACTGAAAAAAAAAATAATTAAAGTTTAATTACAAATACCTTTGTATTATAAATAAAAATAGAAATTTTTTCTCAAATGAATGCAAACATAATCTTCTTTAACTTTTGCTTCCTATTATGGAATATTATAACGTATTTCATTTAAAAAATTCGTACAATTTTGTGACATTTGTTATTTTTTTTTTATGAAAAAAGGATGATGAAGTATGGAATTCAATAAATAAATACAATACTGTAATTTCCTAACAATAATTTACTGGTTATACATTAAAAATATTGGAATTTCTCTTTGAGATTTATAGACCAATGTGTACAGTCGAAGTTTTTTCCCATGGGAAAATTCAGTTAAAAAAGAAAATGTTTTTTTTCCCCTCGGAGTTAATTCACAGAAATAAACAGTTTGTTTAAAAATAAAGTGATAAACTTATAGTAGCTGCAGATGGATGAAAGTTGAGTTTTTATGAAAGGAAAAAATAAACAGGGAGCCTCTTGTGGATTAAAAAAGTATATATATTTGGGATAAAATAACAAATAATTAAAAATATTTTAAGGGAATTTTGTAATTCATTAGCAAATATAACAATATATAAGCCCTACTCGGGGCTTAGTGGCAACGTGAAAAAATGACGTGGAACATTAAGGCTGAAGCTTGCCATTTCAATCTGCTGGCGGCTTGAAATGCAAATGTTGAGTAGTTTCCCCTAAAAAGGAGAGCAGTGCTTTCTGGGAGGAAAGCACTGCTCTCCTTCAGCTACAAGAAGCCAAGTCAGACGTCTACCTACGGGTGCTTCGTTACAACAGAAGCTGTCTCTCCCCTTTCCCTCCTTCCATGAGAACATAGGCACATGGACTTGGTTTAGATGTTGCTGTCGAATAAGTGGGATAAGAAAAAACAAACTATAATATATAATATAATAAACTATTCTGATTTTTTTTCCTCAATTTTGTAAAGGTTATTTTTTAAAAAAAAATTCGCACAAATTGGCAGCTAAAAAAAAGCCCGTTTTTGTTACGGTCGGTTATTATTACTCATATCATTGGGCATTTGCCGGGTCATCTTGAAAACCATTTTTTATATTTCTGATAAGTTAAAGAGTATAGTTATTTTATCTTGACATATTTTGATATTAAATGTATCATTTGCATGACGTGTAACACAAATGCACTGGAATGCATTCAGAAAATAATCAGAATTCAAACTGGTTGAAATATAAATTGTAAGCTCTCTAATCTGCGTTACTTTGTCACTGGAATGACAAATATGTAGTAGATTCAGAATTATCCTAGGTTGGACCAATGAAGAGCTTTTACACTAAATCCACATTTTGCCCCCGCAATTTTGAACAAACACCTTGAAGATCGTGTGGCGACCTGTTGGCCAATTGGCTAGAGTTCTGACCTTTGGTACCACAGACTTCAGGTTCGAATCCTGGCGGTGGCATGGATGTTTGTGAGTGGTTCAGAATCCACGTTAAGCTGTAGGTCCCGGTTTATTTAGCTTAAAATGTGCAAAAAATGACCGTAGTACGACAAACCAAACCCTGAAGATCGTGCGGACTGATACTGAATTGGCGCTCTGGCCTTTGGTACCACAGACTTCAACTTCGAATCCTGGCGGTGGCATGGTTCTTTGTGAGTGGTGCGGAATCCATGTTAAACTGTAAGTCCCGGTCTGTTTAGCCTAAAGTGTGCACAAAATGACCGTAGAGCGTCAAACCAAACCTTGAAGATTGTACGTAATTCTTTTTATCAAGCTTAATGGACAAATTTTACGCTTTAATGTGCCCATCCCGACACAGTCATGGGAACCTTCAGTTCCATTTCCACAGGAGCTGCGGCAATTCAGAACTCCAAGTTCATCCGAACTTTCAAAGATTCCACTTAAAAGTGTGTTAGGGTTACCTTTATATTGCTTTGCCCTGGGACCCGAACAAGTTCAGAACACCCGAAAGAACACATTCAGTTAAAGATACTGAATTATAGTTTTTATTTTATTTTTTTATTTCCAATGGCAGATTATGAACAGTTACAGCAAAAAAAAGAATAGAGAATACAACAAAACATATTGAAACAGAGTTCATTAATCTAACATATCTCTAGCCTCCCAATATCGCTCGGCGAGAAAAGTCTTGCTCAGAGCAGGACAGTGAAGAAGATGCGTAGAGTCCATGGCCTTTCCAGAAGTGCATATCGGGGAAGGAACAACAGTCTGTAAAGATGTTTACGCAGGCAGTCATGTCCGGTGGCTAGTCGGAAACGAGCGACTGCTCTACGCCTTGGAACATTGCATAGATTTGGGATGGCATACTTCCAGGACTTTTAGGAAACGCGGTTATAGAGGTCTTCTTGAGCGTGGACTTTAAATGATCTTTTGATGAGATATTTGGAGGAAGACATAAGGCCAAGTTGTAGATCTTTTTAGCCACTAAAAAGTGTTACCAGGTGCACCACGGGGAGGTAGATCTACTGCGCACCCTGAATTATAGTTATACACACAGTTTGCTAAGTTTTACAGAACATTTTCTTTTATGATTGGAAATTCCAAACACTTGTACTTTCATTGTGATGTTTCTGTGTTCTTGGAACAAGTCGTCTTTCAGATGTCATTGTAACTGCAAAATGTTGACTTCTCCGGATTTCAGATTCAAGCTATCTCTTTGCCAGATGGTTTTGTGCGCTGATTTCATTAAAGTATGGGTTAATGTTCTTTGTTGAATTTGTGTGATAGAACCAGTGCCTTTTGTAACTGAGTACAAATACCTTGGTCTCATACTGGACCGCCGCCTTACATTTCAAAAACACATTCATTACATTATTTCTAAAGCTAATAAAGCCAAATTCACAATTGCACCTTTAATTTTCAGGAAAAGCAAAATATCTCTCAGAGGCAAACTAAATATTTACATCTCACTTATCCGACCTATACTACTTTATGCGATTCCGGTCTGGATAAATTCAGCAATGATCCATTTGAAGCGACTGCAGGTTCTTCAAAATCAGTTCTTAATGACGATAACAGATGCGCCTTTTCATTATAACCGCCATCGTATTCACGACGAATTAAAAATTGATCCTATTCTAAACCTTGGCAAAAAGATTACCGAAAATTTCATTCTAAAAATTGATGCGTCTACAAATCCAACGCTGCTAAATCTCCCTTATTATGATCCGACCACGCGCCATGCGAAAAAACGCCCGCGTTCTATTTACTTTCAAGACTTCAGTTCATTCCCCGTGGCTAAAAGAATTCACTTTGACCCGGGGTGAAAAAGCTCTGTGCCAGACATTTCACTCTCTCGTTTTGATGCGTACTTCATTCTCCGATTCCAAAAAGAAGAACCCTTTTTAGTTTAGAATCACTGTAGTTTATTTTGATAGCTTCAGAATCGCTCTTTTCTTTCAAGGTCGCTCCAACGCAGAACTTCGAAACGATATAGTTTTGGTTTGTTTATAACTCTGCCCTCCCCTTTCCTTTTCTTTTTCTCTTCAGCCAGCCAGAAGTTTTCGTGGTTTCGTAACGGTTATTATTATTATTATTATTACTATTATTATTATTTTTTTTTTTAATTGCCACAGTTCTTATTTTTAAAAACTTTTGTGAACTATTATTTTAAATTTTATATTTACTAACCTTTTTACTACTGTAAATTCTCTCCGAGCGTGGGCTCGTTTAATATTCTTTCTTTAGCTCATCTTTTGGATTTAAAATTTGTTTTTAATAATAATTATTGATATGGAGGTACGGGAAATTCCCTGGTACTCCAACTAAACACCTACCGTTACGTTACGTTACGTAGACAGCTGCTGATTTCATTTTTCCTTATTGTCTCATTTCTTGTAACTGTTGTTGCAGGCTTTTCCCCGAGAGCAATTAAAATACTATATGCATAGCGGTACGACAATGATGCATGCTTCTTTTTTTTTCTTCGTACATTTGTGTCAAGATGTAGAGGGATTTGCGACTTATAACCACCATATTAATTTCAATTATTAAAAAAATAATAATGAAAAGTCTGATCAAATTTTTAAAAAAGTCTTGTCTTTATTTTTAAAAATTCTTCTTTTTTTTTCCTTTTAAATTTATCTAATGATTTTTTTTTTTCACGTGACGCGTTCTATAACAAGTAATATAAAAAAACAATTTTTAAAGTCACTTCCTATTTTTTTTTTCATTATATTGCAGAAAATCCTTTATAAATAATTTTCCTTCCTTTTTTTTAAGTTTATGGCGCCATCTATTGGTAGATATATGCAACTTAAATCTAAAAAAAACTAAAATTAATTAATTAAATTCAATGAATTAATTAATATTTGAAAAAACTGTATTAACACCCAGTGATCCACTACAAGTTCAAAAAAATGTATTTGAACTTGAGTGGATGAAGAAAAAGTATTTTATGAACGATTGAAAATTTGAACAATATATATATAGGGAGAGAGTGAGGTAAAAGAAGGAATTGAAAAAATAGTAAATAATACTGGAGATCTCTCCGATAGTTCACACTACAGATAGGGCATTTATATTTTTTGCATAACATTATAAACTGCGAATTTGACAAAGTCAGAGAAATCACTGTGATAAATTCCAATGGCACAGTCACGATTGTGATTGTTGTTGTTCTAATGCAGCTGGCCACACAGAGACAGTTAATCTTTATACCATAAGCAAGGGCACATCGCTGTTACTCATTTAGTACCACGCAAGGGGCATGTGTAGCTTGAAAATATGCTATAGACGCGAGTAACACTAGCCCCACAACGCTCTACGATCATATTAGACTGGGACCTACTGTTTAAAGTGGATTCCGAACCACTACAAACATCCGTGGCACAACCGGGACTCGAACCCGAAACCTGTTTTATGGTTGTAATGGCAACGATGTGTCTAAGCAGTTCCAAGGAATTTGAAGTATTTGCAAAATGAGCCTACATTCAAGTCGGAAAAAAAATGAAATCATTATTGTAACACCCTTCTAATCGGCTTAATTAATTTGATTTATTACTATTAATTGAAAAAAGGCTTTATTTTTAATAGAACCAAATAAGTTGCTTTATTTTTTATTTTGTCATTATTTCTTATATTTACACGTAACTCTTAATTTAAAGAAATTTAGACGTTTATTTAAATTCATGCTAACCTTTTCGTACGCAGGACATTTCAAAAGTTTTTTATTAATTTTTTATTTTTTTTATCTTTTAACCTCAAATAACAAATGCAATTCTAGATAGAAATATTCCAACTGAAAATGATATAATGATAATGGCGAATTACAATTAATTCCAAGAAAAACCCAAATATCGTGAGGAATTCGGTTTAATGCCCATGCGCAAAGTGTGAAACATTCGTTTGCCATTTTTATCTATAAAACGTGGTATATTTTATTAAAAATATATATATATTTAAAACTAAATAAATAAATTGATAAATACAATAATTTTTCATTTTCTATATTTAGCATTTATGGATATTTGAATTGATTTATGGTTAATAGGAAATATGTAAAGGAAGATGAATATAAATAAAAATATTTGTGAATTGAATGTAAAAAAATTATTTTAGACTGCATAATAGAGCAATATTCGAGACAATTATGAAAAATATTAAAAAAAAAAAAAAAAAAAAAAATATTTTTTTACCATTTTTAAATCACCCATAAACTTATTTTTTTATTTTAACTTAAGAATGTTTTTAAAAAATTAATTCTTTCAGTTAGTTCCAGTCAGTTCAATTTATTACGTTTAAACAAATGAATGTAGACGAATTTTGAATTAATGGAGGTTTAGAAGGTTCAGTCTTATTTATCACTAATTTGCTGTAAAATATTGCAGCTTTTATTTAATTCAATAAAAAAAAAAAAAAAAAAATTAATCATTTTTGGTTATTGCCCAGATATACGAGTATATACAATAGGAAAAAAAATGGGTTCCTTATTGTTATATTTTTGAACAATAAGGAATTATACCATTATCTTATGGAGAATTATATCTTTATCTTACCAGAAAGACCATTATCTTATGCAGTTTTATACTCGTACCAATATCTTATGCGGAATTATACCATTATCTTGTGTAGAATTATACCATTATCTTATGCAGAATTATATCATCTTACTAGAAAGATCATTATGTTATGCAGAATTATACCATTATTTTACCAGAAAGAAAATTATCTTATGCAGAATTATCCTTTTATCTCATCAGAAAGACCATTATCTTATGCAGGATTATCCCATTATCTTACCAGAAATACCATTATATTATGCAGAATTATACCATCATCTTACCAGAAAGACCATTATCTTATGCAGAAATATACCATTATCTAATGCAGAATTATACCATTATTTTACCAGAAAGACTATTATTTTATGCAGAATTATATCATTATCTTACCAGAAAGACCGTTATCTTATGCAGAATTATAACATTATCTTATCAGAAAGATGATTATCTTATGCGGAATCATACCTATCAGAAATTATCATAAAGATCAGAAAGACTATTATTTAACATTTGAAATGCATTACCGTAACAATAAATTGCATTTCTTTTTTGCTCATCAGGATTCTGTGTTGAAGTTCCCAATCACTTAACCCATCTTTATAAATATTCTAGTTTCAATGAAAATAGTACGTATATTCTAAAGGAAAAAAAAAAAAAAAATTCGTTTATGTTTTCAAAGGTAAGTGATCTACAGGTGTGAATTTAGAGGAATCCTAACAAATCCCGCGCGTTGCATCCGGAGCAGCAACATTTCCACAAAAGAGTGTGTAAGAGAGAGAGAGAGAGCGAAAAGGACGGATTTCGGAAAAGGAAATGACAGAACATTTTATCTTTATTCCGGTGTTTTTGCCATCGTTTCCTCCCGATCAACGGATTTCAGCGATTGCGAAATCTTCCAATCCTCATAGTTTACAATCAAAATACAGCAGCGGTTGAAAATGAGGTGCTTTTCGCACGTTTTTAATAAAAACGGAAATGCGGAGATTGTTGATGATAAAAAAGTCAGTGCAATTAAGCCTGAAGGTTTTGTTATGGCCTTGAACTTAAAATTCATTTCGCTGATCTAAATCTGTAACTGTGTTTGGATGAAAAGAAAATGTTTAATACTTGTACAAAATGTCCTTTGTCAAAATGTCATTAGAATTGTTTGGGTGTTTCTTTTGAAAAAAATCAAGCGATTTCATTACACCATGTTAAACCAAAGGATCCTCTTGCGACTAATGTGTGAAAATTTATCGTTTGTGGTTTAGCAGTAATGCCGACAATACGTTTTGAAATCTGTTGAATTATCTAACTGGTTAACAGATACTGAAAATTTTCAAAACTGTGACTCTAATAATCCCAGACGATTAAAATAATAATGTTATTGTTTCTGATTCCCGATATGGTCTAGATCAGGGGTCGCCAACCCAAATGATCTTGCGGGCCACTTTGGAAATGCATCCTAACTCCGCAAGTCGTATATAAAATTATATATCCCCATATTAGATTTAGAACCACTATAGAACTTTTTTTGGAGTGAAAAATTGAAACAATGAGATATTATTTTCGTGTTTACTATTATTCTTATATGTAAACATACATAACTTAATAATAATGATACTAAATGCACTTTGTAAAGAAATACATATACACTAAACATAAAATATAAAAAATATATAATCAAAAAAATGAAATCATTCAAAAATATTTATTTTACTAGTGCGATATTTGTTTCTCCACTATTTCACTTAGCTTTTGCAAATCAATCTCAATTTGGATATTTGCACATTGTAATTTGTGTTGCAGGTGAACGTCTGTTATGTTTGAGCGTGTTTTGTGCTTGATCAATTTCATTTTAGAAAAAAAAAAAACGATTCGCAAGTGTAAATTGAACCAAAAGCGCTAACAACTTCAACTAAGAGTCTGGTTTGCTCTGAACAATCAACTATGCGTATCTAGGGATGGTCACTGCATCACTAAGGTCACTTAAAATAAAACATAGAACCTGTTATATTAGATGTTCCAAGATGCGCGCACCTCATGAGTTCGCAGAATATAATTTAATTATTCTGCGAACTCATAACTGTAAACCCATAAATAAAACAGGCAATATCTGTCCTATATTCTCAAGAATATTATTTTAAAATCAAAGTTAATTTTTGAATATATAGATGCACACAATGTATTTTTTAATACATTGGTTTTCACTACTTTGGCCATTATCAAATATATATATTTGGTAAAAATGTGATAAATCTCACGGGCCAGAAAAATATTCAAAACGGCTGCGGGTTTGCCATCCCTGGTCTAGATATTAGATCAAATCCACAAACCTCTAAAAAGTCCAAGAATAGAAGAGATTCAGAAAAAGCCTCATCCAATGTAAAATCAAGACAGTTTAAAATATGAACGTGCGATAGTTGAGCAGTCCTGCACGTGGTGCTGGTTCAAAAAATCTTCTGCCCTTGTTCATAGGGGAGACTCCTCAAGTGTCTTCTGGCAAAGCGTGATAAGCAAGTTTGTTGGCATCTACGTTTCTTCAAAAAGCAGGGCGAACTCTCGAGTATCAGTGATATGTTGGAAGGACATTACAGAAATCCTTAATTGTATATGCGTAGATTATATCTTAATTAATACGCATTTTTGCTTAATTTCTTTACACTAATGATGCGTTTATTTTGTCCAGAATAATATTTAATTTTTCTTATAGTGAATCCATAATTGTTATTATATTGTTTTGATAAATATTTTGAAAGATTTAAAAAATTTTTTTTCTGTCTTTGAATTTAATTTAACACCTTTTTTTTTGTAATGGAATACTATAACAACATTTTAATACCATAGAATTTAATTACGTTTTGACAGAATAAACGCGAAGTCAGGCTTCAAAAAGAAAAAAATAAATAAATATTTCAATTAGTTACAACTAATATATCTACAACCGTAATCGTCATGGCCTATGAAACAGATATTATTGCAACATCAACATATGAATTCCATTCTTTTTTAATGAATGAGGAACGAAGGAAGAAATACAAAAAAAAAAAAAAAAAAAAAAAAAAAAAAAAAAAAAAAAAAAAAAAATACGCACTGATTACTTACGCAACTGTCAACTTTCACTACTGTCACTGCGGTGGCATATCATTAGCGATCTCATGCCGAATGTTTTAATGAAAGTCGGAAGACAATTGTATCTTTTTTTGACCAGTGTCCCCACACTGCCTTAACGTGTTGGGAAATGTTCGAATGCGGGAAATACAGGTGACCTCATTTTCGGTTGGATTCGAACAACACCCGTCTCGTTTGCAGACGATAAAATAACAGAAGAGAAGGTGACATTCGGATGATCGAACACCTTCGTGACCCAGCTAGAATATTGTAAGAGATTCAAAAATGTAAATTCTTTTTAAAAAGTTATGACAGTTGAAAAAATTGTACAAAAAATTAGATTTTTGTTTATTTTTCGGGGAGATTAGTTTTACTAACTTTGTACTAGAGCAGCAATGTGCACACATGCGAAAACTAAAGGCCAGTTAGATTCGTTGTGACTTATAAACCAAAATGATGATGGCATTTACAAAAAGATATCTATCTTATTCTTATTACATAGCGATCAACCTATTTATACTAATCATATATATTTACTAGTAGAAACCGGCATACGTTGTCCTGCGAAAAAAAAAATGCATTCTAGAAAATTACAAATCGCGAATATATTCTGCATGTTCCAGTATATGTGCATACAAGGCCTGAATGGCCGAGTGGCTAGCGCTCGGTACCAGACCGAATGTTTTAATGAATTGTTTAACCGAAAAACATGTTTTAATAAATGTGCTACATGCGTCTGCATGTTTTAATGACTCAAACCCGAACCTCTGGCGCAGGTTTCGGGTTCGAGTCCCGGCGATGTCAATGATGTTTATAGTGGTTCGGAATCCGCTTTAAACCGTAGGTCTCGGTTTAACAGGATCGTAGAGCGTTGCGGGAGTATTGTTACTGCGGGAGCCTAGCCACTCGGCCATCAGGTCCGGAAGCCACATTTGCTTCTATCTTGTTCTTTGTATGTTTTTGATATCGCTTATCCTGTAAACTCGTCATTGAGAAGGTTAAAAAAAAAAAAAAAACCTTCGATAGTAGTGTAAGCTTATTTCAGATGTTAAAGCATCCATTTAACATAGATAAAAGGCATGTAAAGTACCTCAGAGAAACTATTTTTGGGAAAGGTTGAGTGCACATGAACGCCCTCTACTGGTCTTACATAATACGAAATCATTCTGCAATTTTAAACATCTGCCTTTGCTCTTGACACAAACCTTGCATTTTGTAGCGGTCCGATAACTGCTTTTTGGTGCGCTAAATTGTGTGCAACGAGAATACTTATACAGATATAGTGATAAGATGACTAATATGGAATGGACTAAATATGACTAAATATGGAATTGATGACTAATATGGAAATATATTAATTCCCCTATCTGTGACTACAGATAAAATTAAACTATTGCAATTTATTGTATGTCAGAAATGCTTACACTGCTATGCCAATAAAATAATCAAAAGATTCTTTTTTTATATATAAGTTCATAGATTGTTAATAGCTATAGTAATAGATAAGTACAATTATAATATAATTAATACATACAAATTAAATATAAAATAATATATTGAATATATTAACATTAAAAGCGATTAAAAAATAGCAATAGATCGAAGTTTAAAAATTTGATTTTTTTTTGAGGTAAATTATAAATATGATATATAAATTAAATAAAAATCAACACTAATTTAATTGAATGTAGATTATATTTTAGTAGTATTTAATATTAAAACTAAGAATACGTTTTCGAAAATTAAGAAATTGCACGATTTAAATGTAGTCTTAGTCTTTTAATTTAGCTGGCAATACAGAGATAGTTAATCTTTATGCCATAAGCAATGGCTGCTACGCTGGTACTCAGTTAGCACTACCCAAGGGGCACGTATAGCTTGAAGTAACACTACCCCCATAAAGCTTTACGATCCTATTAGACAGGGACTTACGGTTTAAAGTGAATTCCGAACCATTACAAATATACATGGCACCGCCGGGACTCGAACCCGGAACCTGTAGTACCGAGCACTAGCTACTTGGCCATCAGGTCCTTTAAATGCAGTCTTTATTTATTTATAATACGACATTTAAGCTATTCATAAAGATCAGGATTTAGCTTTTAAAATATTTTCTTTATGGTGGTTAATAACAATAACATGAACAAATTTAATTTTTATTGGTTCCCTTCTTAAAACGTTGTAGTTTTATTTTTATATGAATGAAAAATACAAATAATGTAAGTGCTCTTTATTTGTTTATTTCATATATTAGATCTAATACCTATTATTCAAGCATACTTAACGTTAAAATGATGAGAAAGATTCATTCGTTTATTTGTACAGTGTTGCAATCTACGCCAAGCAGATGTTCCGAAGACGGATGAAATGCATTAGATATATGGGTGAAAGTCTTTTTTTCTTCTTTTTTTTTTTTGGTGTTGTTCTTGAACTAGTTTCGCGCCACTTTCGGTTAGTGTCACATCCCGGGAAAAAGAGAGAAATAACAAGCCGTTTGGCAGGTTTTGGCGTCCAAGGTCGGGAAAAACCGCCGTTGCAATCCCACATTTAAAGAAACGACGCTGTCCCATTCAGTCAAGGGTCAAATTTCCATTTTTAATTTATGAATTTAGCAAATCTTTCACCTGAAAAAAAATTAGTTTATCACACATAAAATGGTAGATATTTTAATTAATTATGGTAAGGGGTCAAGTAAATATTAGAGAAGGTTCCTCAATGAATTGGAAGTATTTTTTTTTTTTTGTTAATTAATTAATTGTTATACAACGCAAAACATCATAAAGTCTGTTTAAGTCAGACTGTTCATGTCATAAAGTCACTTCTCCCTTCGGGTACCCCATGTCTTTGTGTCGCAAGGTCAAGGACAAAAAGAAACTGCATTTTTTTATCTTTTATCATGACTCGTCGGTCTAAGTACATACTGGTTCTTGGACTTGGTCTAGATGTTGCTGTCGACCAAGTGGGATAAGAAGTAACAACAGCAACAGACTGCCATATGACATTTAATGAAAGATATATAACAGATTGAGTCTTTTATAGGAGGAGCCACAAGGGAAGTAAGGACTGCTATACTACATTCATATTAAGGCATCCCAATTTTGGAAAAGCTCCTGCTAGGTGTTACTCCATGGCTGGAGGGATTGTACCTTCCTCCACCCATTCACGAGCGCAATAGAAAGATTTTCCGTTTTAAGGATTTATCGTGCTCATCATGTAATAGACATGGACTTTTGATTCCTCATTAATTGTCAGTTTTCGAACCATGTTCCATTAATTAGCCTTTTGATTCCTCATTAATTTTCAGTTTTCTAACCATGCTCCATTAGTTAGCCTTTTAATTCCTCATTAGTCAGTTTTCAAGCCAAGCTCCATAAATTAAACTTTTGATTCGTCATTAATTGTTAGTTTTCGAGCCAACATTCATTAATTAAACTTTTGATAAGCTATCAATTGTTAGTTTCCGCGCCAAGCTCCATTAATTAGACTTTTGATTCATCATTAATTATCAGTTTTAGAACCAAGCTCAATTAATTAGACTTTTGTTTCGTCATTAATCGTCAGTTTTCGAGCCAAGCTCCATCAATTCGGAAGACTAACGGACTAACCACAATCACGTCGTGCCATTACGTAATGGTAAAAACATAAAAAAAATAATGATTGCATACATAATGGGATTTTAATTAGTTAAATATCGATCTAATTTTCTACTTCCGTTTTCTAAATAATTTTTTATTTCAATGTTTAAATCTTATTTAGCTGTTTAATGATTAAAGTTTAGCTGTTAATTATTGTTTAGCTATCTAATGATTAATGATTTTCCAAGTTCCCTGTCATATTACAGCCAAATGCAAACACATTTACATTTAAAAAGTCCTTCCGAAATGCACCAATTTCCCCTCATTACTCGTCGGTGAGCTGTGCGTGGGAAACATCGGGTGTCCATGAGGCCCACCGATGTTCAACAAACTAAGAAATTGATGAAACTAGAACTAAAGGTAATAAATATAATGAAAGATAAAAAAAAATAAATAAAGATATACCAGAAAGAAATTATCTGAATATAACAACGAAATTTCGTATTCAGCTACCTTTCAATCCAATATGCAAATGATTAAATTTTGCCAGCAAGTGAATAATTGAATAGCTGGAACTCTAGATCGTGGTTCTAGAAGCATCCTGGGATATGCAAGATAAAAGAAATTCTAAAACCACGGTAAAAATTCCATTCGATTTTCTGTCTACTGGATTTGTGGTGGGGATTTTAACTGTAAGTTAGGGTTTTCCAATATTTCTCATTGAATTTGATTATACTACCTATATTTGACGCGCAGGATCAGTACATTGGGGCCTGGTGACCAAGTGGTTAGCTCTCTGGCGCTCATTGAAATCGGCTTCGAGTTCGAGTTCCGGTGGTGCTATGGATGTTTGTAGTGATTCGGAATCCACTTTAAATCGTAGTGGAATGTCTACGGCTCATATGATTGTACAGCGGCATAGAACCCAGTTAGACTTTTCATCTACATCATTCCCAAACTGTATAGGGGCAACTCAGCTCTACCCATAATGGTGTGGTGTAGTAACGTTTTGGATTCGCGGGCTGAATGGCCGAGTGTCTAGTGCTCTGGCGCTCGTTGCCATGGATGTTTGTAGTGGCTCGGAATCCACTTTAAACCGGTAGGTCTCTTTTCATATGACTGTAAGAGCGTCACGGTGCCCAATAAAACTTCACATCCACATAATTCCCAAACTATATAGGGGCAACTCAGCTCTAGACACAATGATGTGGTGTGGTGTAGTTGTAGTAGTAGTAGTTCGGTATCCACGTTAAACTGTAGGTCCCTATCTAATTAATCTAAAGTATGCAAAAACATGACCGTAGAGCGATAAACCAAACCAAACTAATCTCCTTAGAGCAGGATTTTTTTTTTTGTCTTAGATTGTATGTGGTTGTGATTAGTGACTGACTAGAGACTGCAACACCAGTTACCAGTGGGAGTTTAACTCGGCTTTACTTGCACATCACACACTGAACATTCCGCTGATGGGCCACCAAATCGCCTGTTTTTCCTTAATGAAATCATTTTTTAATGCTGCTAAACCTCTTGAATGAACTGAACTATCTTGATATACCTTCCCTTTGAAAAAATTAAGACCAGAAAATGACATTTTCAAAAAAAAAAAAAAAAAATACATGCAAAGCAGGTTATGTCACAAGGTCGAGCAACAAAAATAATTGACTTTCATATAACGTAATTTCGGAAATAGTATATTGCACCAGACAGGCGAAATTCCTGTGTACGGATGAAAAAGTTTTAGATCCTGACATGTAAACTAAGTGTCAATAAATTAGTTTATAATTTGAATGAATTCAAAGCTCAAGTAATAAAATTGCATTTTAAATCTGGCATAAAATTTCGCTTTTATATTACATGTCTTTTTACGCATATAAAAGTAACCAGGATAAAATTTCTAAAAGAAGCACACTCTAGAATTGAACAAAAAATAAATATTATCGGGGTTTTTCTTTTATGTTCTTTATAAATTAAATTTTGATCAAACTCTATATATTAATCCTTATATCTTATATATTAATTTCTTTGGCTTTGAGGTTAATTACCGATAAAACATCATTTTAATATTTTCTTTCCAAAGATATAAAATCTTCATTCTTATGCTGGAAATGTGAGGAATAAATATATAGACAGGAAAGTTCTTTCATTGGGTTTGGAGTGGAGGGCGCGAACTCTACATTCCAGTCTTGAGGGTGTTCGCTGTGATTGCAAAAATGTATGTAGTATACAAGTCCTCGTGGCCCACCCGGGGTAACGTTGAATCTGTTATTAGAGAGAGATTTACTGACTTCAGATTAAATTATAATTTTCTCATTTTACATTCTGATTAAATAAATGAAAGGAGAAATCGTTCATATGGAAACATATTGAACATAAAAATATATGAACATATGAAAACATTTGGAAATATATGAACATATAAAAACATTTGGAAATATATGAACGTATGAAAACATTTGTAAATATATGAACATAATGAAAACATATGGAAATATATGAACATGTGAAAACATATGAAAATATATGAACATGTGAAAACATATGAAAATATATGAACATGTGAAAACATATGAATATATGAAAACATATGGAAACTTATCAAATCAAATATGTCATCTTTTAGAATATTACATATTCTTTCTAATTCACTTAAAATATGCTAAATATTCAAAAGCGAATGATATATAAAAGAAAAAAATTGATGTTTTATGTTATTTGATTTAATAAATAATAAGTCTAAAAAATATATTACAGAATTAAAATTAAACAAATTAAAAAATTAATTAACTGATATTTTTAAATATCAATAAAATACATTTGGAATAAGAATTACCAAACTGAAAGGATCTTAGCAACTTCCTTTACATCAATATAGTAGGTATTATTTATTTTTCTTCTTCATTGGCGCAACAACCCCTTGGTGAGCCAAGGCCGTCTCCTACAGGCTGATTTCGAGACAGGAGACGTTTTCTTTTTTACGGGCTAGGGTTGTCAGCCTTACGCCCAATACTCTATAGTCAAATTAGACCGGGACCTATGGTTTAAAGTGAATTCCGAACACAATATCCCAATACAATGCATACAGAATATTCAAGAATTTAAACTGAAAATTCGCATTTTTTTTCTGCCAAAAATGTAAGGTAATGATTCAATATATTTTGAAAAGTTAAGTAGGTCTCTGAAAACAAAGATTAATTTGATATACACAAATAAATTTATGTAGTCCTGATAAAATAAAACAGAAAGTATATTACGAATTGAGTTTATTTCTCAAATTTCAATTACTCTAAAATGGCATGACTTTTACAATATGAAACTCTAGAAAATCTACAGAATTGGGATTACAGATTACAGATACATTGGAGCCTATTTGATAGAGAAATATTTGTTGTTGCTGTTGTTTCTGATCCCCGATATGATCTATCCATTACACCAAGTCCATAAAACTCTAAAAAGTCCAAGAATAGAAGAGGTTCAGAAAATTCCTCACCCAAAATAAAGATAGTTTAAAATATGAGCAACTGATGCTTGAGCAATCCTACACTAGGTGTAGGTCCCAAAAATCTTCTGCCCTTGTCATAGGTGAGATTCCTCAAGTGTCCACTGGCAAAACGTGATAACGGTCATCAACGGGCACCACCAGGGCGATTTCTCGAGTACTAGTCATGGGCTGGCGGAACATTTCGGAGATCTTTAATTGTCTTCCCAGACTCGGAGAACACCTCACGATAAATGCGAAGCATATTGGACCAGGAAAACTCCGAAGAAACACATTTTGCTAGAGAATCTGCAATTTCATTATCACTAATGCTGACATGGGTAGGAATCCATTGAATGTGCACCTCAGAATTAACTGAAAGTCTAGAAAGCAATTTCCTGTCTCCAACATTCACTCAGTTGTTTAGATATTGAACTGAGGATCGGCTGTCAGTAAGTATCCATATATTCACAAAATCAGGCTCAACGATATTCTCTACATAGCTCAGGCTTCTCTTGATAGCGATCAATTCGTCTTTGAACACAGGACAGGAATTAGAATTTCTAGTTTTAAGTCTAAGTGTAACAGTAGGAGTCCTAATGAAGATACCACTACCAGAATAGCCTAGGCCACATTTGTTGCCATCTTTACAAATTTGAACCGCATCTGTAGGTATTTGGTTGATTAAGGGAAATCTGTTTCATAAATTTAGTGTTGTCAATCATGGTTTGGTTTGTTGCTCTGAAGTCATTTTTTGCACACTTTAGGCTAATTAGACAGGGACCTACAGTTTAACATGGATTAGGAACCACAAACAATCATTCATGCCCCGCCAGGATTGGAACCTGAAGCCTTTAATACCAAAGGCCAGAGCGCTAGCCAGTTGGCCATAAGGCCAATTGACTAGCGCTCTGTAAATAATGAGAAATATCTCTTAATATCGAAGATGTGAACTGCAGAATCCGTCTCTGTACATGGATCAATATGGATTTGAGAGTTAACGTTTTTGATCACGCTATTTGTAAAATCAAAATATTTTTTGCACTTTATAGATATAAATTTGGTGAAAGAATTGATATTAATATGCATAATTAGTCAAATTATCAGAAATACGATTGACAAAATATATTATTAAAGTTCGATTCGTACTTTAAAGACGCATTATTATTTAACTATATTTTTTTATTATTCTGTCAACTGTTATTATATATTAACTGATTATAATTTAAATTTTAATTAAATAAATCAGTAATTTTTTCGATGACGCAACATTGCATTTGCCATATTTGAAGAAACGTGAAAAAATATATTGCCCAATTCTGCTTTTGATATTTAAAAATCGTTCGCAAGAAAAAGACGTATTGAACAAAAAATTCAACATGCTTGTGCCTTTTATATAAGGTTAACCTTCAATTATTAGGGTCGTGTTAGCTATCAATGCATTGATCAAGCATTCCTTTTATTCAAGGCAAAATAAATTCATCATTTCAACCGAAGCTTTTAAATTATAAGAAAAACCACAAAATATAATTTAAAAGCCACAAAAATATGATAGTATAATTTTTTCACCTAGAATTTTTCATTCCTTTTTTGTTTTTGTTTTTCAAATAATATCATTAAAATAAATATTTCAATAATAACACAAATATAGTATTTTAAATTAATGATAGCGTAAAATTTAGAAAAAGTACTTATTAGCTACGTTAGTGAAAACACAAAAAGAATATAATACTTATAAAGTGTTAAAAATTATTTTGTAAAATATGCTGACAACTGTGACATCTAACAACAATGATATTGTGACCTCTAACAAATGACAACAACTGAAATTTAACAAGTTTATCAAGAACAAAATCTAAAAACTAACGAGTTTATCAAGAACTAATGTATATATATATTTTTTTTTCTTTCTAATGCAGCCGATAAACACTTTAGATAGCTTGATCTTGGATGCCTTAAGACAAGCGCTGCACAGACGTACTCACTTTGCATGACCCAGGGAGCGCGTGTAACTTGAAGATAAGCCACGGAGTAATAATGCCCCCGGCAACGCTCATATTAGACCGGGACCTACTGTTTAAAGTGGATACCGAACCACTACAAACATCCATGGCACCGCCGGGACACGAACCCGAGGCCTGTGGTACCGAGCGCTAGCCACTCGGCCATTCAGGCCCCTATGTATATCTATATATACATTGTAACAATTGTATATTCCATTACACAACTCGTATATATTTATATATATAAATATTTTCATTAAAATTAAATATCACATTAATATTTTTAATCGTATTTAAGCACATATTTTATTGCTGCTGCTTACATTCTATTGCTACACCATAAATATTTTATATATATATATATATATATATATAAAACAAATATTTAATAAACAAAAAAAAAAAATTTTTTTTTTCATCTTTTCTTCATCAGTTTTCCCAAAAAACTATTATTTCACTTTTAAACTATTTAAAAAGAAAATAAACATTAATGACAAAATTACCGATAAAGTAAAAGAATCGATCTTTTTTTTCGTTCCTGCCAATGAGGAAATGTAATGGAAATGACGTAACACTCCAAGGAGCATCTGGATTGGTCGAAAGGGAAAGTTTTCCGAAGGGACACTAAGCTACTGGAAAAGTAAGGCAAGAAGACGAGGTCTTATTGAAGATCAACCTAGCGTGACAAAAACATCTTTTAGAGGCTGTTTGGGTTTCACCAAGTTTGGCGTTTCAGATGACTATTGCAAGTTGCTTTTGAGTTTTTTTATTAGACTTTTTTTCGCCGTTGGAATCATGTTGCTTCGTTTGGGGTGAGTTTTATTCATTAAGTATCTTTATTTTATCATGGTAAGTTTGTAATGGGGAAAAAAAAAAAAGAAATTTTGTTAAGTGTCAGTTAGAAGATAAAGTTTTTATCGGATCAATTTCCTATGTTAAAATTTATTAAAGTATTAAATAACTACAGAATATTTATTTGCAGAAATAATATGCGAATTTATAATGAGCACGACAGTATTATATATAAATTTAATTAAAATTTTAATTTTAATTAGTAGAACTATTTTTTTTTTTTTTTTTTTTTTTTTTTT